>CABHPP010140475.1:0-26613 GCA_902168425.1 Peromyscus attwateri | reverse complement strand
GTTATCCAGGTTTCTAGCTGTCATCCATGCTAGAGTGGGGTTTTGGTGATACACTTGTCTTTGAACCATCTCTGCTTCTGTAAGTAACTAAAAACTCACTGGCTTCCTAATTTGGGCTTTAGTGGTATCTATACTTTAGTTCATCATCAGTTCTTTGTCTGGATTGAATTGATGTTCACATTTTCTAGCAATAATGTCACATGACAGTGATATTTTCCTATACAGTCTAAACTCATAAACATATGCCAGAAAGTAAAGTGTGTTACTATCAATCATCAATGTTGTCACCTTACTACAAAGCAGTGTGTGTGTGTGTGTGTGTGTGTGTGCACGCGCGCGCGCGCAGACACACATGCGCTTATATCACCCTTTGAAAGAGGAAATGTGCAGATGAGAACATGCTAACACAGACCTTTATTAAACAGTTACAGAATTCCAGGACATGATGGGCTGTGTTAAACTGAGAGCTAAGGGCACATGGGTAGTATTAAGTTGTGCTGAGGCAAGTATTTGAAACATTGGTGAACAATGAAACACCTTTCAATTTCTTAGTTGACATGCATCCTATTACTCTAACCATTGCTAGATTTAACAGTCATTTCATTTATTGACATCCTCAGCAAAAATTCTAGAAAATCAATTCTGCACATGAATTATGGCATCTTATTGAACACCAACAATTTCTGTTAGTTCTAAAATCTGCACCATTGGTAGTATCCTGTATTTCTGAGTGGTAAGTTATTAAAGAATTCCAGTTGCACAATTTCCTATGCTTGTTACAATTTTTGTCAGAAAGATGATAGTAGTTCCTAGCACAATAACCTTTCCACTGCTTTGTTATTTGATTGGCTGCAATCCCTACTCTCTGTTCTATAACCAAGGAAGAGGTGAAGTGGCAGGGTCACTCAAAGGACAGAAATTATCACAGTGTTTAGAAAGTAAATCATTAAAGAACTGATGTCTTCCCATATGACAATGATACTAATAAGAAAAAGAAATAATATGAAAGCATTTTTTTCCATGAAAAAATTTAATGGAACTGGGAAATCAGTATCATATAGATGAACTGTTTCCTGACAGATAGTGGCCCTTTGAGGCTCATCCTTAAGGGTTCTATTTCTTTATCTAATTTCTTATATTATATTATTAACTGAGCTCTTAAACTGGTCTTTTTTCCTTTTAAAATAAAACTATTATATTAGTCATGGGTAACGTATGCAATGGGACCTAAAGACAGTGACTTCATCCACTAAAAATACCAGAGTAAATTCTTTCTGGAATCTTTTATTTTATATTGTTCTTTTTTCTTCACTTCTACAGAATTATCTCAATGAAATATGTAATTTTTTGTTTCACAGTCTTTTATTGATCCTCTTATAAACTTTTCTAATATCAAAGTATGTTTGTGAGTAGAATTACCTCCTAATTTTGTAATGTTCTGAATGTCAAAATGCTTTTGTCTATTAATTCATAAGATTTATCTTAATTTATGATTTTTAAACCAAACATATTAGACAGGACTCTTCAGAGGGATATAATCAATGGAATGTATGTATAATAAAATATGAAGTACTCACATATGTATAGTATATATAATAAAGTGGGTTTGTTAGATTGGTTTATGCAATGGAGACAGACACAACAGTGGCTTTTTGCATGCTGGTGAGGCTGAGAATATGGTAGTGGCTCCTGTCACAAAGCTGGATACTGCAGCAGGCCTAACTCAACTAAAGTCTTGGAGTGTCCTAGAGAATCCACACAAGAAGGCTGAAGAAGCTTGAGTCTGATGTTTGTGGAAGATGGCAACATGCACTGACAAACACTCAGAAGGAGAAGTGAAGACAGGCAGGCCACACTGCTTCTTCCTTGGACAGACCGACTGTTTCTGGGATGTCTGTTGGAAGATGTGCCCACTTTGACGTTGGATCTTCACACCTCAGTTAATCTTGTCTGGAAACACCCTCACAGACATACCCAAGATGTGTCTCCTAGGTGATTCTAAATCTCATTTAGTTTATAATCAATTTCAACTGTCACACCAAGTAAACATTAAATTACTTGCGCATTATTATAGAAAAATATTAGAGTTAAGTTATTGATAAGAAAAATTGTATTTCTATGTGTATCTTGTGGAATAAATATTTACCTTGACTTGAGGATAGATTGCTTCTCGGAGAGAAATAGTTTAAAGTGCTGATAGGAAGCAGACAGCCGAGTGGAGCCATGCAGCCCTCACCTGCCCCTTATAAACAACGGTAGAGGCAGGTGGACAGCTCCATGCTGAGGCAGTGACTGCAGGAGAACATTGAATTCAACAGCATATATATATATATATATATACTAACATTCAAAGACCTGGGATACCAGCAAGGTAAAGGAAAGAGAATATTCTAGAACCCACTGCTCTGTCTCCACAGCTAGGGGAGGGTGGACCTCTCTTCTATAGAGGTAAGGGTGAATAAGAGAAGTATGAAAAACTAAAACTAAAATCCAGATTTTAGGATGAATATGTATTAAGATTTTTGAAATAGTACTCTTCTTTGTAGAGTATTTTATATACCTTGATATATTTGGAAAATCTTTAGTTAGACTAGAGGAAGGGAGGGAAGAAGAGAGAGGGAGAGAGGGGGAGGGGGAGATAGATAGACAGATAGACAGACAGATAGATGGTAGATAGATAGATAGATAGATAGATAGATAGAGAAAATAAAGAAATAAAAATAAAAGAGGAACTATTATAACTGGTATCACAGAAATGTAAAAACGCATTCCAGATTATTTTGGAAACTGTATGACAACAAATTGGAAAATCTAGAAGAAGGGAGGGCATTTCTGAACACATATGACCTAACTAAATGGAATCAAGAGGGTCTGACAAGTTAGAATAGACAAGAGCAAATAATGAGATCGAGTCAGCAGTAAAATGTCTCCTAACAAAGGAAAGTCCAGGGACAGATAAATTCACTGCTGAAGTTCACCACTAATGTTTCTCAAAGTATCCATAGAATTCATAAAATTCAAAGACAACTCTTCTAAATCATTTTATAAGGCCAGCATTGCCATGCTACTAAAGCAGGACAGGGATATAACAACAAAACAAACAAAAAAGAAAACTATAGACTAATGTCCCAGATAAACACAGATGCAAAAATATCTCAGCAAAATACTAGAGAATTGAATTCTGCAGCATATCAGAATTACTTCAGAGTATAATCAAGTTGGTTTCATTTCAGGAATGCAAAATATTTCCACAAAGCCAACAATCACATAAATATTAAGAGAATTCAGGGTAGAAATCTTATGATCATTGCAGCAGATGTAGAAGCATTTAATGAAACCTCCACTTCATGATAATAACTCTGAACAAATTCTGTATAGGATGACATATACAAATTATGTGTAGGATTGGCAGGACATTGTCAAATGGAAAGGACTAGGAAAAAAAGGTCATGGCCAAGCTCTCCATCGTTTCTAGGCTCAGGGATTTTGTCTGACTAGGAACCAGGCTAGTCCTTGTGCCATTCTGTGAGCACCCTGACTTTCTGCCGGTTGACTTTTGTGACTCATCAACAATTAAGTTGCCAATGCTGCCATCAGTGAAATTGAGATAATCTATATATTGATGCTACGGTTACTTGATGTAAAGATCGGTGAAATAGCATAGTTAAAACACATGGATCATTACACACACTGGCAGCTTAAACAATAATTCAAAATATATACACACCCAGTGTTTATTTCTTAAAAGGTACATTTAGATACGTTACTATCTTAAAGCATTTATTTGGATGGTGATTTATGAATCCTGCAACGTCATATCACATGACACCACGTCCTCTGAGAAGGTGTGAGGGGGAACTTTCGTAATGTCCTCCTGGAAGAAAGACAAAACATTAATGAAAGTAGAAAGTCCCTGGATAGAGGGGAGTCAGAGGTAAAATTTCTGTTGGACTTGGTTAGCAGTTCATGCAGGTGATGCTTATTTTATCTCCCCAGGGAAAACTTCACTCTGAGCTGGGTGCCAGTTTGCTTTAGTAACAACCCAAGGTGTCTGAGTTGTCTGTGTAATGGCCTCAGTAAGTTTGAAGCAACTTTTAGCAAAATTCTTAAGAGGAACAGTGAACTCAAAACTGCCCAAAGAGGGGATGGGGAAAAAATGCAGAGTTGGTGAAGTGCTTGAATGAGAACCTAGGTTTGTACCCTCAGCATCCATGCAAACCAAGCCAAACAACACAAACAAAACTGAGTGTCCTAACATCTGTTTGTAATCAGAGTACTGGAGAGGTGGACGCAAAGTTGTTCGGGCTTCCCCGCCAGCCAAACTAGCTAAACCAGGGAGTCTTGGGTTCAGTGAGAGACACAGTCTCTAGAAACAAGAGGGAAAGTGCCTGAGGAAGACATCTGATGTCAAGTCCACTCTCCATCTGCTTATGCATGTATGTATACCCACCTACACATGTGCATAAGCATACTCTACAGACACGTGACTCCAAGACCGATATCATTTACACTTAGAATAGTAACTATTCACTTCCCTGCTGATTTAAAGATCATTTCACTTATTTGCTATTTTTGGAAGAAAAAAGAAAAATAATTTACTAGTCTCCCAAATTCTGCTTGGAAAATGGCAGGCATTTTTCTAGCCACCTCAAGCAAAAGAAGATATAAAGCCATCTAAAGAAAAGGCCTTCTCATTCTGAACTCTTATCAGCCAGACACAATGCTCAACAAACAGCTAGAAGGTTTCATTTCACCAGAGAAGAGCTCCTGCTTTGAAATGTTTTCAAAGTTTCCATGACAAAATATTCTTTCACAGTCTCTGCATCAGTGAGCTGCTTTGTGCTTCTAGCACAGCGGAGCAATTAAAAGAAGATGAATAGATGTATTCCGGCGTGTGTGATAACAAATGGCATACTTAAGGTGACAAGGTTTTCTGTGTTAACTGGCTTTGCAGTCACTTGCAAGTTTTTGAAAAATATTCCCTCTTATTGGAAGTTTCTCCCTTCTTAATCTCAGTTTAAAGGCCATTTTTCTCCCAGCAAATTGGAGGAGAGCTCTTCAAGTCATCTTTGATGGGACAAAATATATGTACATGCTCCCTGTGCAAGGCAACTGCAAGTTGCCTATGACTATTTACGATGGGCTAGAGTTTTAAGCAGCAAGCCATTCACATGACAAAAGATGTTCAGCTATCCAGGCTTTGAATGATGAGACCTCTGCAGGACACTGAACTGGCCTCTTTAATTGCAACTATGCTCCGTGCTTTGCAGGCCAGTTGGTGCAAAGCTAAGGAGCTCCCAACCCCCACATCCCACAAAGCATCAGATTCAGGACACTAAAAAAAATTAGTTCCCAGGAACAGGGAATAATGGCCATTTAGATACCATTTTTGGTATCTAAATTAATGATCAAAGGGTTGGATGACACTGAGGCCCCCGTGATGGAATCTTTAGTTTCTCTCAGTTTTATTTTTCTCTTGCCCTTTGGAAACGTATCTGTTCTGTTCACTTAAGATGTCTCTAGCTATTTGAATGAGTGTTTATTAAATTTGATAATGAGAATCATAGAGGATACCCACTTCTGGCTTGGCTTATGTGTTGTCATGGGGCTTCAGCAATTAGACTTTGTGGTGGGATGTGATAATTCACAATTTGGAATGGAAACAAGCCTGGATCAGGTTTAGAAATGGATCCATTTAGTTCTGTGACCTTCTGCAAGCTAGCTGACCTTGTTCAGCTCACAGCTGCAAGTGCACAGTGAAGCCATGGGGTCAGTTATATCTAAAGAGCGGTTAAAGTATCTTTGTTGTCTGACAGACCTGGGTGTGCTAGACCAATTTTACTTTTGCACCTGTGAAATCTTGATGATATTATTTGAACTTTCTAGGCTTGATTATTATTTTACTTAAAAATACTTCAAAACAACAGTCACTTGTAGGGTTATTATGAGGATTAAACTCAACAGTGCAGGCATTTTTTTTTTTTTTGTAAAGAATAGTTCAGTTAGACAGAGATCGCTTACCTTGAAAGAAAGAACGAAAAAAGAAAGAAAGGAAGAAAGAAAGAGTGGTGTACCATTCTACAGCCCTCAAAAAAGATTCAGAAGAGCGAGCATTGCAAGCAAAATGGATTATCTAATTTCCTCTCCTATTTTACAGACTGAAAGAAGAAAGAGGCAGCAATAAAGTGACGTAATGACGATCCCACAGGATCCCACACTGATTGGAATCCCACAGTCCCAAGTGTTTATGCCAAGGAATTTCAAATGCAGCACCCCTCCACCCCAATGAGCAAGTGCAACCAAATTTTTTTCTTTGTGTGTGTGTGTGGGTGTGTGTGTGTGTGTGTGTGTGTGTGTGTGTGTGTATGTGTGTGTGCAGGGGGGAGAAACTATTACAATTACAATATTCTCCTTTCTAGGTAAAATAGCAAATTTCCCTTAAAAAAGATGGAATGGACTGATAATAGAACAGATAGAAAATGAATAGAATTTTTCTTTCATTTGAAGAGTTAGGACATTTTTCAAGACAGAGCTCTTTGTTTTGCCCAAACCCAGCTGTTCCTTTCAATAATCGCAACAAATATCTGCAAACTGCTCAAAGGAGTGCTGATGAAATTTTTATATTGAATGCTTAAATTTTGTATTTCAGTTTTCATTTTCTCCACAGAAAACATTTCCAACCTTCTCCAGCAGCCTTTCCCTTAAGAGTTATATTTATTGTACCTTCACAGAAGCATTTTGTCCCTTAGCTCCATTTTAGACACTTCACTTCATTAAGCTCAAACTAACTAGAGTTCTGAATAGGAGAAGAGAGAAAACGTGAAAACCCAACCGTAAAACAAATATGTATTTTATGACCTGCGTTTCATGAAGTTACCTTGCTAGGTGTTTAGGCTAGCTGGTACCTTTATACAAAAGAAATCTTACTCTCTAGAAGGCTTGGTGGGGTTAGAATACTTCCCAGCTGTTTAAAAGAGTACAGAGGGGGCATTAAGTGACGTAATGACTTCTGCATCCTTATGATCTGCATAGTAAACGTATCTGCCATTTCACAGTTCTATGTGCCTTGTCTTTTAAAGCATCCACTTTCTCCCGACTCCCCATCCCTTCCGTCTGCAATGGATAAGAACCTTATGCAGAGGCACAGAGAGCAAATATTGTACTGGCTTTTTATCTACAAAGCATGTTGAGGCTGGAGCTGTAATGTTTACCCATAGTCTCCAATCTCCATCTGGATAAATAAAGTGGTATCTTGGGACAGCCTGCTCTGTAGATAACGAGTTTTAAACTCATTCACCCTGAGAAAATTTAACTGATACAGTTTGTCTATCAGACGGATTTAAAATGGTATTGCCACTGCCCTGCTTTCTATGGTGATTGCTGCTGCTCCGTGGTCCCATGCCTCAATAGCCGGTTTGATTGTGTATGTCGCCACTTTCCTCACACTGCGCTGTTCATAACAGTCTGTAACGCACAGGCCTGCTCCCCTGTAATAAAGCTGAACATGACCCCTCCTGTGATTTTAGCTAAGGAGTTTGTGTGCTTCTGGTGCCGCTTCTTAAGAGTCGAGAACATTCCCCATTTTGCTGATGATTCTCTCTTTGTTCCCTCCTTCTGCCCTGTCTGTCCTTCCTTCTTTCTTTGATCTAGGTGTCTTTTGTTCACAAAGGGCTTAATGAATATTTCTCCTGGATTTTAGTGAAGAGAAGATAAGTTATCAATCCATTCTTTCTTTGTTAGTGGCTTCAGCAGCCCATCATTTATTATCTGAGGGCTGCTTGCCCTGAATAGATGGTGGAGTAGATGAGGCAGCTTGGAAATCTGCCCCCAACTGTCAGGGAACAGTCTTGTGTCTTTGATAGAAATCAAGGGCTGTCACTTGCCCCATATGTTACTGGTTCCAGGAAGGAGGCCAGTGTTATATTAGTCTGGAAAGAGAATAAGCTGCATTTCCTTCATATGTCTTGGTTTTATTCACAGGCTCAATTATCTGTAAAAAGGATTTCAATGGCTAAGAGAGTTCACTCCAGAGAAACGATGTAAAGTGAAATGGAATATAAAGAAAGCCGTATTTCAAACTATCTCTGATAAGGAATTTAGTATTGACTAAGAGCTGAAGCTGAAGAATTGAGGGAGGAATAAAACACCACCTCAAAATATGCTGCTTTCTCAAGAAAAAGATGGCCAGGCAACCTTGCTGAAGCTTTCCCCTTTTCCTTCTGACTGTTTAGTTTTGCTTTTTGAGACTCAGTCTCCTTCTATAGACCAGGCTGGCCTTGAATTCATAATCTTTTTGTTGCCTTCCCATTGCTAGGATTATAAGCATATGTAATTGCTCATGATTGCTCCTATATTCTTTCTACAAAACAATCTTCTAACCATTTCTAACAAAGATCCTTCAAACATTAATATTAGTATTTTACTTGTCTTAAACATGTTGTTGACTCAAAATTGACTAGGTTTTGAATATCATTAATTTTCAAACTGACCTTGACATACAGAGGAAGTGGGCAACTAAATAAGTAAGTCTGGTTTAATCTAGAGACAGGATGAAGAAAAAAGGCTATGTGTGCAGGCGTCAAGTGACAGAAACATTTCTCTCTCTATAAAGAACAGACCAGAAGACACAGGAGTCCCACATTCTAAATTCACCATCAATGCTACATCTTTGAAGATATCTTTGACCACTCTATTCATTCTCCATCCACTATTCATATCTATCTATCATCTATCTATCTATCTATCTATCTATCTATCTATCTATCTATCTATCTATCATCTAATCTAAATGATTAAAATACCTATTTTAAGATGTGATTATTATCTGAGTTTCCAACTAGACTATAAACTCAATGAAGATAACATCTTTGGTTCTCAAGGCCTAGCTAGTACCTGGTACTAAATAAGTATGTGAGACAATGAATAACAATGGAAAATATAAATTGGTTATTGTGTTAGTTATTTTTTGTGGACTTGACAGAAACAAGAGCCATCTTGGAAGAAGGAACCTCCACTGAGGACTTGCTTCTATCAGATTTTCCTGTGGGCATGTCTGTGGGAATATTTTCTTGATTGCTAATTGATGGAAGAATGCTTAGTCCACTAGAGGCTTTATTTTTTTTTTGTTCATGGTGGACCCTGAGTATGAATGGGATGACCCCTATGTAGTTTCCAGATGAAGACTTAATATGTTAGAAAGACCAACTATTGATGAGAGGCTTTGGGCTTTGAGTCAAGTAGTGGGAGTCCAGTCTCTTAAGAAGACAGGGTGGCTATAGACTAAGTTTAATCATGTGGTGAAGGATTCTGCCAATCATATCTGTATAATGAAACCTCAAAATCTCTGGACACTGAAATTTGGATAAGGCTTCTGTGTTCTGATCCCATGGTGAGATGTCACAGAAGGTTCACACTGGACAACCTTCCAGATAGTTCCTCTTATCGTTATCATAGATAATTCTTATTTCTATGTTTTGCTCGACTAACACTGTAATATAATGCTTTCCTGAGTTCTGTGAATTGTTTGAGTATATTCTCAGAACTGGGGAGGTTTGAGGAGTCTCTTACTTTACAACAATGTAGTCAGAAGTGCAGCTAGCTGGAGGGACCCCAACTGTGTGACTACTGTTTGGAGTAGAGGAATACACCATTAGCCTATGGAATATCACCTTCCTCCAAGCCATTAGTGTTAGACTCTCATGGCTGACCTAAATGATTGATCACATGCTGAGGTCAAATTTGTCTAAAACTTCTCAGTCATAAGTAGCAGCATCAAGAATTAAATCTGAGTTATTGTAATGGAGGAAAAAATACATTTTTCTCTTTGCTTTGTCAAGGAAAAACCAAACAAAATGGAGTCACTTTGGTCAAGGAGGTTAAAACAGAGGCATGAGGTCATTGCTAACCAGAAGTCATACTAACCAGCAGGTAAAGCTTTAACAAGACTGTAGACCAGCTTATCCAGATGTGTGCTGACTTTTGAATTTGAATGAAGAATAGATTCCTAAAACCTCTAATGTTAACCTTTGGTGACCTTTCACACAGTAGATACCTTCTTCCAAATTACCCAGAGACTAAGACAGCCTCACTCCTTTTCTTTCAAGATAGCTTAACTTTGGCCAACATTATTCAAAACACTTGATAAGAAATTATATCATTTTCAACCTTGCCTTGAAGTTTAAAGTCACAAACACAGCTTTCATTTTGTGAAAATTTGGAACTTATTTTCAAGGTTGCTTAAATTTGTGTTTCCTCTGGTTACAATCCTAATCATCCACAAATAAATTTAAGTTTTCTTGTTCTCTAATAGGCTGAGTTTATGTCTGGTTGACAATTATTTTAAGCTTTTAGTTGGGACTCTTGTAACATAGATAAGCTAAAAAGAAGAAATTAGAAGTGTATGGAAGTATGTCTATTTCATGTATATATGAAGGGCAGGAATACTTCTCTGAGGTAGCTTAGAATTCAAAGTTAGATGTCATCTGAAGCAGAAGGAGGTTGTGGCCAAGGCAGTTATGAGAAACTGACCAGGAAAAATATGTAAGAAAGAGCAAGTTTTGATACATAGAGCTCTCAAAAGTCCTCATTGGGTAAGTCTCCTGTGATTTTGCCAGGCTTCAGATAACTGGTAAGTGAAGATTTTGCAATATATATATATTCTTAAGATTATATATATATGTATATATATGATTGTGCAATATATATATATATATATATATATGCAAAACTTCTGTGTTTCAAGCTTCTCCCATGTCTACAGTTCTTAAAAATGATTAGCTAAACAAACAAACAAAAACAAAACAAAACAGAACAAAAAACCCTTAAGCAAAAGAGGCACACATTTGAGGAGCGGCTAACTTGAGTACCTCCATTTTCTGTATGCAGAACTTTCCTGTTCTTAATCATTATACATTTTTTTCTCTTAATTGAAGAATTCTCTTCAGGTTTCAACAGATGAAGGGCTAGAATGAACCAATTAGAATCCACTACCATGCCCATACTTTGATTGTGAACTTCTGGTCTCTGGTACTGTGGAGAATAAACTTTCATTGCTTGAAGTTAAATGGTTTATGGTCATTTGTCATCATAGCTCCAAGAAACTAATACAGTGCCTCAAATTTAATATGGTTGTTCTCACATATATGTGGGCTATTTGCAAGTAAGATTTTTTTAAAAATTGAAAATCCTGTTCATCAACTATTTTCATTGTTACTATTTCATTGTTTCATTTGGTGTTTTAGTAATCTACACATCATTTAAGCCATATGAGTCTATATGTATAGACTACATGCAAATATTACATCATTTTATGCAGGGACGTGGGCTTCTGTATGACAGTGGCCAGCCACTCCTTTATGAGCTGTCTTTTTCAGAGTTACTTCTCTTCAATTTTCAATTCTGAGTTCTAAAGAAAAGCTAATCCCAAATTATTAAGAACTTAGCTGCTGAATATTCGTTCTTTACATTTGCTAAAGCTGGGATATCCGTGACCTTCAGACTATGTAAGAGTGTGTAAAATGTGCTTAGTTTAAAGAAAGTAATATATTTATCTGGAAGTTTACAGGAACTGGCCCCAGGCTGGTTGCAATGTTCTGACCAGGGGAAAAAACACATATACTAGCCCTTGATGACAAAGACATGCAAGGAATAACAGCTCTCTCTATTTCATCAGCTTGCTGGCTTTTGACTAAACTTGACTTCCATCCTAGAAACATCCTCATCTCCTGAGTTTGGCTTTCAAGTGGAGTGCAGATGCATATTGATATGGAAAACTGTACAGATTTTAGGGTCTATAGGAATGGTGGGACCAATGTCCTGTGGGCACCAAGTATAGAAGTAACCGACCGTCTTATTAAATAAGAAACACAGAGCCGATTCAGAGAAGAAAGCCAAGAGGTCAGAGCGATAGCTAAGAGCTGAGATTAAAAACCTTACCCTTCCTGCCGCTGCTGTCCTACCTCTCCGCCAGAGACCTCTCTGGAAGAAAGCTACTTCCTGTGTGTTTGTCTTTATAAAGACTTCCTGTTCTGCCTTCTCATTGGTTATAAACCCAACCACATGACTGTCTTGTCACTGCCTGTCTGTAGGTCACTCCAGGTCTTCTATGGTTGGTATTGAGATTAAAGGCGTGTGTCTCCAATGCTGGCTGTATCCTTGAACACACAGAGATCTACCTAGCTCTGCCTACCAAGTGCTGGGATTAAAGGCGTGCACCACCACTGCCCTGGCTTTCGCTATGACTTGCTAATAGCTCTGACCCCTAGGCAACTTTATTTATTAACGTACAAATAAAATCACATTTCAGTACAAATAAAATACCGCTATAACCAAGGGACAAATTTATAAGCAAAATAGAATGCTTGACCTGTTCCCACTCAAAACCTACTTCCCCCCAGTCTTACTTTCCCAGAATATGGCAATTTTACCTATTTAATTGCTAAAATTAATTTTAAAGATGTATTTTAATTACGTGTGTGTGTGCGCGCGCGCGCATGTGAGCGTGAGTACAGGGGCCTGCAGAACCCACAGGGGTTGAATTCCCTGGAGCTGGAGTTATGAGACAACTGTGAGCAGCTTGATGAAGGTACTGGGAATGGAACTCAGGTCTTCCCTAAGGTCAGGGAATGTCCTTGAACTTTGAGCCATATCTTCAGCCTCTGAAATAAAATTTAGAGTCTTCTTTTCCTTGTCTGAATTTTTACAGGTTCATTTCAAAATAGATTAGCTTTTCCACTCTGTGTCTCTTCAATCTATCTGTCTCTCTGTGTGCTTACCTGTGTGTGTGTGAAGGTCCATGTGCCCATGCATGTGTGTCCATGAACCACATATGTTCAGCAGTCAGAGGAAAAAGTCAGGTGTCCTTCTGTATCATTCTCTGACTTACTCCCGTGAGACAAGATTTTGCATTGAACCTGGAACTCACTGTTCTTTTGGCTAGGTTGGTGGTCAGCAAGTTCCAGCAATCCTCCTGCCTCTCCCCAATAGTACTAAGTGTGGTCATGCCTGGCTTTTTATGTGGGAGCTGGGGATTTGAAGTTGGCTCCTCACACTTATGTAGCGAGCACTCTTACCCACTGAGACGTCTTTCTAGTTCTCTTAAACTCTTTTGTCATTGATCTGCTCACAGCCACACCTCTGGCCTAGACAACTATGATACTTTCATTTAAGTAAAACAATAGGTCTGCTTTAAAGGAAAATAAAAAGATAGTTTATTTTGAGCCACATAAGCAACTGGATGCATATTCAAGTGCTGAGAGAGTGCTCTGAAGAAAAACAGGTGGCGATGACCCTTATGGGCAGAAAACAGAGGCAATCATAAGTTTGTGTGTTCATTAAATGCATTGATAAGGGGCATTACATCCCACCTTGGTGTGGTGGAGAAAGCCATGGAAATTTTGACCATGGAGCTACAATGGTATTTAACTGCATTCCTAGTTAGATGCTTGGGCAAGTCAAGTGTCCATGCTTTTACCCACTTATCACGAGGTAGTTGTCAGACACACAGATCAAAAGCAAAGGCTTGTGTTCTGAAGACTCTAATTTCACAAGCTCTCAGTGTTTTCTTATGCAGACCATCTCACCATCTGGGCTTTGCTTAAAGAATTCTATAATAGTTCCTTCGGGGATGCTTAGTTTCATTTGACTTAACTGATTTCCCCTCTTAAACCCTTGTCCATTATACATGGGATAAAGTCCAAAATTCTAAAAGAACATGCATAGTACTCTGAAGTAGTACAGGTGAGGAGGCTCGCTATAAAAATGGCTGTGCTCTTACATGGAATTTTATATAAAAATGTCATCTTAAGTGGTATGTATCTTCAAACCATTAAGACTATTTCAAACATGTACAGTTGAATGCCTTAACTCACACACACTGAAAATAATTTTTACAGCTTACTGATAGATTTAGAATTTTCTCTTGTTTTTAGGGAACAATGAAAGACAAATTACTGATGAAGGACTGCCTTTTAAAGAAGCACTTGAAGTTTGCCTCAATCTTTTTTTTTAATTGACTTTCAGGGACTGGAGAGATGGTTCAGCAATGAAGAGCACTGGCTTTGATTCCCAGCACCTACATTGCAGCTCATAATTGTCTGTAATTCCAGTTCTAGAGGACCTAATACTTTTTTCTGGCCTCTACAGGCACATGTGAAACACAAAGAGACATACAAGCAAAGAACTCATACACATCAAAATAAATAAGTAAAAAAACTGACTTTTACTTCAATATCATTTAATGTAAGCGTTCAGAAATTAAATTCCACTTAGGTTAAATTTACATTTTATCTGACTCATGCAGTCTTAGTAATTTTCTATGTTTAAAACAAAAATTGAAAATGAATATTTTAAGCCATATGAAGTCTATAAAATTTGATTTTTGTTGACTGTAAATAATGTCTTATAGAAACTCTATGTGCATGATTTATATATTATCTATGGCTATTTTCTTTCCTTTTATATTTATTTATCATATATTTGTATTTGTGTGATGATGATGATGATGATGATGTGTGTGTGTGTGTGTGTGTGTGTGTGTGTGTGTGTGTGTGTGTGTACAGACACAGCAAATGCATGGAGGCCAAAAGACAGCTTGGGAAGTTGGTTATTTCTTTGTATCATATAGGTTCTGGAGATTGAACTCAAGTCATTAGGCTTGGCCGCAAGTGTCCTTGACCAATGAGCCATTTTGCAGACCCTGTCTATAGACATTTTCACTTTACAGTCATCACAGTGAATAGTTATGACAGAACCCATATGACACATTTTTCTTCTTTTTTCTTTTCTTTCATGTGTTACATCCCAACTAAGGTTTCCTCTCACTCCTTTCCTCCCCCCTCTTCCTTCTCCCCCAGATACACTCTTCCTCCTTTCTCTTCAGAAAAGGGCAGGCCTTCCAGGATATCAATCAAACATGGCATATCAAGTTATAATAAAACTAGGCACATGCCCTCATATTAAGGCTTGACAAGGCAACCCAGTAGGAGGAAAACAGTTCCCAAAGCAAGCAAAAGAGTCAGAGACAGCTCCTGCTCCCACTGTTAGTAGTACCACAGGAACAGCAAGCTACACAGCCATAACATATATGCAGAGGATGTAGGTCAGACCCATGTAGGCTCCCTGACTGTTGGTTCAGTCTTGTGAGCCTCTATGGGCCCGGGTTAGTTCATTCTGTGGGCTGTTTTCTTGTAGTGTCTTGACCCCTCAGGCTCCTATAATCCTTCCTAGCTCTCTCCTGCAAGGTTCCCTGAGTTCTGTCTAATAATTTGCCTTGAGTCTCTGCATCTGCTCCCATCAGTTGCTGCATGGAACCTTTCTGATGATGATTTTTCTAGACATGGGTTTGGTTACATAAGATGGCCGGTTCAGGTCCCATATTCCCCATTACTAGGAATCTTCGCTAGGGTCACCCCTGTGGATTCCTGGGAGTTTCCATTGCATTAGGTTTCTGCCTTGCCCCCAAATGCCTCCCCCATTTCCAGTTGTCTCTCCCAGTACTCTCTCCCCCCCCCCATCCCTCCTGTTCCAATCTGCACTGCCCCCAGTCTACCCACAAAATCTGTTTCCCCTTCCCAGGGAGATCTGTGTGTTCTCCCTTGAGTCCTCTTTGTTACTTAGCCTCCCTGGGTCTGTGGATCTTAGCATGATTATCCTTTATTTAACAACTAATATCCACTTATAAATGAGTACATACCATGTTTGTCTTTCTGAGTCTGGGTTACCTCACTCTGAATGATTTTTTTCTAGTTCCATTCATTTGCCTACAAATTTCACGATCTTTAAAAAAGTTAAATGACACTCCATTGTGTAAAAGTACCATTTTTCTTTAACCATTCTTTGGTTAAAGAAACAACATCTAGGTTGTTTCTAGTTTCTGGCTATTACAAATTAAGCTACTATGAAGAGAGGGGGCAAGTGTCCTTGTGGTAGGCTGGAGTGTTGTTTGGGTTTATGCCCAGGAGTAGTATGGCTGGATCCTGAGGTAGATTGATTCTGCCAATTTGATTCATAAAGTTCAAATATTTCTTATCTGACTCTCCATGGAAGAAGTCTAACATATCTGAACACATAAAATGTTTGAGTAACATTTTTAATTCTGTTCACCTTAACCATCTATTTATAATACTGTAATGTAGTTTAAAATATGTATTGGATGTGCTTGACAATTTCACACATGTCAAGTGCATTCTGAGTACTGTAACTTCCTACCCTCTCTCACCCCCTTTCACACTTATTAACTCCCCTTCCCTATAATTTCCATTCAAGCATTCATTTCTTTTTTCTTTTTGATCCACTGAATTTAACCAATCAGAGAATAGTTGCTTTTGTAATAGTGTCACTATTGTACAGGTGGACATATGTTGTCTGGTAGGTGTTATTGTTGATCATAGGCTTCATAGCCAGGTAGGAATATTGATGCATTTTTACCTCCAGAAGCATGTAGAGTACCTTCTGGTTACCATGTCCCCTTTCTTTTAGTGACCCCAGGAACTTCCAATAACTTCCTGAACATGTAAAATATTTGAACAGTATTTTTATTATCCTTTTCACCTTAACCTTCTAGTTAGAATACAACAATATACCTTTTTTTTTTTTTTTTGAGAAAAGGTCACATGTAGCTTCAGGCTGGCCTCAAATATCCTATATAGTGAAAGATGGCCTTGAACTCTTGATCCTTCTGTCTCTCCTTCCTGAGTGGTGGGATTACACGCATGTACCACCATGTGTAGCGGTTTATGTAGTACTGGAGACTGAGCTTGGGGGCTTTATGCATGTTAGGAAGGCACCCTACCAGCTGAGCTGCGTCTTCTTTCCCTAATAAAGGGCTATGTTTAAACTCTTCCTAAATCTAACAATTCTTGCCATTCAGATTAAGAAAAACAAACAAACAAACAAACAATACCAGCAAACACAAGAAAATGGATTAGCCTTTCTGTTCTGTAGCAGACAATGTATATGGGAATAGGAGATTGATTTTGTTTAGGTGTCGTTTAAATGAGTATTATTTACATTCAGATAAGACAGTCAGTTAAACGTCCATTTCAAGTCCTGGTAAAGTAACAGCAAGGTAAATGTGGAGTCTCTACTCTTTAGGAGTTCATGATCAAGCAGGGATGGCACATTCTCATCTAATTCTCACACACCCACTGAGGAAATTATCCCTATTTTAGAGGTAAAACAACAAAAATACAGAGACATCAGCAACATTTCCTGAATCCTTTGAAACATTTGAGGTTTGTGCTCTCCTTTCCTGCATTAAGATTCACTAGGAGGAAAAGATGCAGGCGCATTATGTACCAATAGCATAGTGCCGAACAAGTGCATAAGCAGAAGACCATAAGGGCAGTGAACCCCTGGCAGGTCCATGTCAGATGTGCTGTTTCTTTTGAAATCTGACAAGTCCTTCTGTGTGTTCCAGGTCTAACAGGGTTGAGGAGAAGCATAGCAGATACAGGGAATGAGAGGACACCAGACATCTCATTTTCTATGAGTGTGTTCTTTAGAAAAATGTATTTCAGTGGACACAGACGCCTCCATACTAAGTTTCTCACAAAAAAAAAAAAACAAAACAAAAACAAAAACAAAACCATAGCAGACTCTGATGAGCCCTGCAAAGTAGCAAAGTATGCGAACATATGGGAGGACAGTTTGGGTGCTGAGAGCAGCCTGAAGTCTGACCTTTCTCAGAGGTGGATGTGGTGACCCACTTCCATTCCAGGTGGAGACTAAATTCCAGGAACCATACATGCTGTTGTCCCATGAAGCCCACATGTGGACTTACAAATGGACCTGCAGCCAGAGCAGAGTACCCAGGGACACAGATGTGCTGATAGTCACTTCTAAGGTTTAGACTGGAAAGGCATCCCAGGAGAATAAAGGTCTACCCTGCAGCCTTGCCTGTGTGCAAAGGAAATGGTTCCTCCCTCCAGCCTGAGTTACTTCTATAATCCAGAGATTATCAGAAATATGCATAATCAGAGGAGTAGAGATGGAGATGTATAAACTTTTACCCAACTTGACAACTGGCTGATGCAGAGTACCTTCCTGTGACAACACAGTTAGGTCTGGGTGGTTTTGCTTTTTCCTCAGTTATTCACTGAAGCTTCCATCAATATTCATGTCTGATTTGTTTCTCACTCTTCCCGCCCTGAGTGTAATGGATCACCATTAGAACAGGTATGCTACTATTAAATAAGATTTTCCCACCAAAAGTAGAAAAACACCCCAAGTAAAGTTCAACCCCCTAGAAAGAAGTATCCAAAAGAAGAACAATGAGGACCCAATAAGCCTATCAACTAGGGTCAGCCCTTAGCATTTTGTCACTTTTGTGCTTGCATGGCCTCTCTGTTGTCATTCAGCCTAAGAACAGCTCCCTGGAGACCCACAAGCTATGGTGCTTAAGCTCCAAAAGAGATCCTAAGCATTTCTTTGTATTGTATATAGCAGAGGAACATATAATTTCCCCTGTGTTTGACCTTTTTTTTTTGTTTTGTTTTTTGTTTTTCTTTTTGATTTTTCGAGACAGGGTTTCTCTGTGTAGCTTTGCGCCTTTCCTGGAACTCACTCTGTAGCCCAGGCTGGCCTCAAACTCACAGAGATCCACCTGCCTCTGCCTCCCAAGTGCTGGGCTTAAAGGCGTGCACCACCACCACCCAGCTTTTCCCCATGTTTGAAAAACTTGAGAATTAGCTGGAGATGTTCCCTTGTCTTCTAAGAGTTGACACACTTCAACATAGCCAAATAATAATATCATAACCAACACATTAACACAAACACAAAAATAATGAATAGCTTCAATAAAAATTTCACAGTTGTCCCAACAATGCCTTCGGTAGACATTTAGAAGTTGACATAGAATGGAAAACCTGCAGAGCTGGTTCAGCGGATAAAACCCTTGTTTCAAAAGCATGAAGACTTGACTATGGATCCCCACAAATCTTGTAAAGCCAGACCTAGAAGCACACATCTGTATTCCAGTACTCTCATAGGATGCTGAGACAGGAAAATCCTCCAAAGCTTGTGGACCAGCCATTCTGAAATCTGTAACATTAGATAAGAGACTTTGTCACAAATGAGGTGGGAGGTAAAGATCAACACTTGATATTGTCCATCTCTATATATCTGATATGGGTGCCTACATTACACACATGAACTCATATACACACACCATATACCCACATACATCATACACACCCACACCCAAAGAGGTGTGAAACCCAGGAAGTTTCACAAATCATACATCACATTCACTTGCAATTTTCCAGCCTCTTTCATATCCTTTTACTGTGGATAGATTTCTTTTCCTTTGAAAACACCATTAATTGCCTTGAAGGTTGACTTTCATATTGGGTTTGTCTAGTGATTTACTTATCCTTGGGTTTATATTTTTCTCAGAAATACTGGAGAGCTCATGTTGTACATCATCATCCTATTAAGGTATATTTAATTAAAAGACATAGAAGGCCAGTTTGTGCTCTTACTAGTAGAGTTCAGTTTGAACTTTTGCCCAGGATGAGGTCCATCAGTTTTCTTACTATGATGAAATGCGTAAGTAATCAAGAGACTGAGACTGTGGCTGTCCTGTTCTCCCACAACTTTCCTCCTTGTTTTAATATTTGTTTTTATTCTTACCTTTATCAATTATTACTATTGTGGTTGCAAGTGGTGACTTTTGAGTTTATTATCTGTATTTATGAGCTAGAATTCTTTTGGAAAAAGGCAGTTCTTTCTCTACCCTATAAAATATTATATATATTTTTCATATTATATGATATACATAATTATATATATATATATATTTATATTTATGGACACATAGATTTAAATAGTTCATTGTAATATGATATACCTCTGTTATTCTTCATTACTGCCCTTGAATCTGAGTCAGTTGAATTTAGATCCATATTAATTTTGTCCTGCTGTGGGCATCTGAGATCTGTGTGATGTAAATCTGTGCTGGACCAAACCTCTCCATGGACTTGTGGACTGTGTCTGCTAAGAAGCAGAGAGATCATAAGCATTAGCATCTTTCTAGCTAATGACTTGTATTGCATTTGTAGGATGAGTCCAACCAAATATTACTCTCTTTTCCAGGGTCTGGGATCCATGTCTTCTTCCAGTTTGCTTGTCTTTATCCATCCATATGACCACACATCTTCTGCCATCTGGTGGTCAGTCCATGAGCTTACAAGAAGAGACTACATTATTTGGGGATCAATTAGGACATGTGCTGTCACATACTGTCTAGATATCAAATGACTACACTCAGTTATCAGAGGGTTCTTTTTAGGTAGGATTCTTTTGTCTTCTATGTATGTCACATCTAAAGAATGGAAAGAAAATGAAAAAAGGCTTACTGGTCTCTGTGCTGGGGTCCCTAACACTCACTGGTTTCTGTGCTGGGGTCCCTAACAGATCTACTTAAGCTTGACTTCAGAGTTTTGGAAAGTAGTTACTATTGAAGAGAATTGAGTATTCCATCATAGTAATATAAAATTTAACAAATATATTGTCTCTTCTCTCAAGGCACTTAAGACACATCTTAATGAGAATAACAATATTAAAATGTATTAAATTAGAGATCAAGAAACTGAAGTAAACAGAAGTTTAAAAACTTGTACAAATAAGAAATAAACTTGTACAAATAAGAAGGAAGTGGCAGTTATGATTTGTGTTAATTGAATGTTTTTTTGTATTATTATATTTCTTATTGTCTTTTGAACTATGTATGTTTATATTTTCTGAGGATATTGACCTAGAATTTAACTATGTACCCTTAACTTAGTACAGTCTATTTGGAATCAATTTAACTGCCCATATAATATGATAATCTTACAATAATAACTTCCTTTTCCCTCTTTTGGCTTTGGGTTATTCTTATAATACTTTTTATTTATACCTGCCTTAAGCCCCCAAGTACATTGCCATTAGTTTTTATTAAGATAGCAAAATTCTTTTTAGAGGGATTTAAATGAGGATAGAATCTTATGTATTTTCCATGGAGCTACCATTTCTAGTACCTTCCATTTCTTTATCTAGATCCATATTTCTGCATGAGATCTTCTCCATTCTGCCTGAAGGATTTCTTTTAACGTTTCTTGCAGTGCAGGTCTGTGATAAACACTTTCAGCTTTTTTTACACATGAAAAAATATCTTTGTTTTACTTTCATGTTTGGAACATACTTTTGCTGCGTACAGAATTATAGAGTGACAGATCCTTTTTCTCTCTGTTATAAAGAAGCTGCTCATCGTCTTCTTGCATCTTTTGTTTCTGATGTGGAATCTGCCTTCATCTTTACTTTTTTTTTCTTTTCTTTTTCTGCATATCTCCCCATTCCTGGGTGCTCTTAAGCTTTTGTCTTTATTCCTGGCTCTGACAAACTTGGCAACTGTATTTTAGCAGTTAAGTTATTTTTTTCTGTGCTTTGGGTTTGTTGGGTTTCTTTGAATTCTGGGGTTATGATTTTCATCAAGTTAGCTTTTGGTCATTCTGTCTCCAAATCATATCACTTTCCTCTGATTCAGTGACTCTAATGCATAAATATCCAGCCAATTGAATTTGGCCTAGAGCTCATGGATAGTCTTGCTTTCTAAATTAACTTTCTTTTCATGATTCATTTTGTGTATTTTCACCTCTGTTTCTCCAAGTTTAATAATCCTTTCTTTCCTAAAACCTAATATGTACCTCTCCCACCCAGTGGACTCTTTCTCTCAGCCATCACATGCTGTCTACCTATCCCAAAGTCTACTGCCCACACTTCTTGCCTTCTGAGTCTTCCTCTCGATTCATATACATCTTGAACATGTTGGACATAGGGCAGACAGTCACACTTATGATTTTTTGTTTTTTTTCTTTTTTCCCTTTTATTGAAAATAGATAATTTTCTCCATACAATATATGTTGATTATAGTTTCTCCTCCTTCAACTCCTCCCAGGTCCTGCCCCCCACAACCCCCAGGTCCACTGGTCTGGTATCAGTTCTATGTTGGTTTCTATTGGTTTATCCTCCTCTTCATTATGGGCTGCATATTCTGGCTCCTGGCAAATTCTGATAAGATAACAGATATTGTGAATTTCATCTTGGGTGGTGGATATTTTTGTACTTTATTCTGGGATGCCGTTACAATTCTTGGAAACAGTCTTGACATTTGGGGTCTTGCCTTTTCAATTTTCTAAGTATAACCAGAGCATCATTTAAGGTGGTGGGATTATTCTCTATTGCTAAACTACACCTGTTTCTGAATGATGTATCTGGGGCCAAGTGGCTAAGATTCGTTCTTTACCCTGGCTGATGATATGACAGTAGGCTCTGATCACTGTCCTGTGGAGCCACTGGGTGTTGTTCATTTGTTCCCCGGACTCAATTTTTTTCATAAGAATGTGCTAAATACTTGATAGAGATGCTGTCAAGATGTCCAGCAGTCTGTCTGTTCAGACTTTCCCTTTCTGGTACTCTTATACAGACACTAGCTGCCTTGTTTTTCTTAGACTCTGAGCTACATCTTCTCAACTAAAAAACTGAACTCTGCTTGTTTTCTCTGTCTCTGGCCAAGAAGCTGGGGCAGACCAAAAGCATATTTAACTTACTTCCTGCTTTTTGGGAGCCAGTGTTCTCTATGGACCAATACTCATCTTAAAATCTTTCCATTAAAACCTTACATGTCCTGTCTCACAGTTGTGTAACCTTTGTTTTTAGTGAGAAGTAAGATGCATTTGGAAAGCCAGGGAGCTAGCTCAATCTTTAAAGTCTTGTCCTACAAGCAGGAGGACCTGAGTTTTGTCCCCAAAACCCATGTAAAGAAACAAGACATGAGTGGCACATGCTTGTAATCCCAGTACTAAGGAGGTAGAGACAAGTGAATCTTTGCTGCTGCCGAGTCAGAATAGCTTACATGGCAAGTTCCAGGTCAGTGAGAGACCCCATATTAAAAAAAAAAAAAGGTGGATCTGGCCTAGGGTATGATGACACCATGACACCTAAGATTGTACCGGGACCTCCATACTCACATATATGCATGCATACCTGCACACACATGAACACACACACACACACACACACACACACACACACACACACACACACAGAACATTCTTGTTCTGCCTCTATGTGTGGTAATTTTGCTTTTTGGAGAAACATTTGGCTTACGTGTCTTTACTACCATGGATGTAGATGGTATACTCATCTGTATATTTGTACTGTTTTGGATTTGTTTCTCAGCTTCTTGGGTCTGTGGTATTTATCACCAAATGTAGGGCAGTTTCTTTAGGTATTTCAAAGCCTTAACCTCTTTGTTTTCTCCTTGTGAAAGTTTCATTACATGTCTGCTAAACATTTGGGTGCTAAACATACTGCATCATATAATACATAGGTGCCATTCCTTTTTCAAATAGATTTTTATTTCTTTTCTTCAGTTTGGGTTGTTTTTGCTGATCCATTTTCAAGATCTTTGATGCTATTGTTTTTGTTATTTTATTTGTTCTTACACATATCCAGTGAGGTTTTATATTCATATAGTCCAGTATTTAGTTTTTAAATTTCCACTTGGTTTGTTTTTATAGTCCTAATATTTCCTATGATGGTCTATATTTTGTCACTCATTCCTGCTACCATTTCCTTTATCTTTCCACATGCTTATAATAGGGTTTTAAGAGTGTTTCTCTGATATTTCCAATACCTGCATCATCCTGGGGAACTATTTTTACTGAATACTCTTCAAATTTACCTTTAGATCATATTGGTTGTTTGCAAGTGTAGTAGTTTTAAAAATTTATGCTAGATATTGTGGGTGTTACCTGGTTTGTAGATTATGTATTTAAAGGATGTTGAATTTTGATTAGAATGGCCATTGATTTATAGTACATTACTTAGATCTTAGAATGTGGATGCTTGATAATGGGAACACGAAGAAGCATTTGATAATGTATGGGGATACTTTTAGAAATCCATTGTGCTACCCATTGCACAATGGAGCCTATGAGGATAATTTTCAGTTCACACATCTGGAAAATAATAAGGCTGTATAGCAAGTAGAATCTAGAAGTGCAGCTAGACACCTTGCAATCTACAGAGTAAATACTCTACAATATAAGATCATCTGATTCAGTTTTTAGTCTGAGAAACTTGGGATTTGGGATTTTATTAGAGAGGATTTATGGGTTATTTCCCCCTTCCTGTCCTATGGCATGTCCTTTACTTGACAGTGTCATTCTCAGGGTCTTAACTAAATGTCCAAGATATTAACTGAAGTCTCTTTATTCTATGCTGACTGTCTGGGACTCCAAAGTCCCTTCTCACTTTACATCCCCTGAAAATGTCACTGAGAAGTCAATCCCCTGCAGCCACTTTAGGGTTAATCTCACTGAGTTTTGCCCAGATCACACGCTGCCCAGTGCTTCATCCAGGTCCCCAGGGACATGCTCATGTAGTATCTGGGTGTCCTGCTTTTTGCATCTGCACTTTCTCCAGTGTCTTTCCTGGAAAATTCTTCTCTTTCCACCCTCTGCCTAATGAACTTCCAGTTAGGATATGTAAGTTCAGAAAGCACCTTAGAGAGAAATACTGAGTCACAATAAAGCTGAAATCATGTGATTTCCTTCTGTTGAATATGAAAGAGCTCCCTACAAACTGGGAAGTTTGTTATACAGTCCTGGCAACAATTGATGCACATATTCTGTCTAGTTTTATGGCTTATAATAAGAGAGCGAATTCTGTCAGTCATTTAGTCATGATCAAAGATGGGTATCCCAGAACTGGAATTTGAATCCCAACTCTTATCTTAGATTTCCTTATCATTCTCTAAGAATAACTAGACGTTCTTGTAATTAGAAGTATCGGTTTTATAACAGATGATAAAATTATAGTTATCTTTTTCAGGGAATGCTTGAGATGAATATTTCTTCCAAAGCTGGCTTCTCATTCCACTTTCCAATACTATTTCCAGGCTGGCTAATAACTCCATACAAATTATTTCCTCTCTGCTGAGATATTAATAGCTACCTTCTATCATACCCTCTCTACTGCCAGGCACTGTGCAAAAATTATATATATTGTATTTTATAATCACAGCACATCTATTTTCCCTATTTCATTTATAGGGAAAACGGGGCTCCAAGAGATGAAGTCACTTGTCATGTGTTCGGAGTTAGTTAAGTTACAGAGCTGAGACACAGACCTCATTCTGTCTGACTATAAAGCCTAAAATTTTATCAGGCAGGGTAGGCTAATTGCTGCAACACACAGTTCTCAAGTCTCAGTGACTGGCCACATAATGACTTTTGGAAGTGTTCTTCTCATGCACATCACAGTCCAGCAAGGCTTGATGGGAAAACAGCAAGATTTTTCTTTCACTGGCTCCGCCAGGGTGGGGACTGTGAGATGCTTTGACATTTCACTTTATCAGAAAGCAATGAAGAGCAAGCACTGAGGATCACATTAGAAGATTTTTAAGGCTGTCCAGTGAATAACATCATCTCTGATAGTTTTATCCTGGGCCGAAGTCAAGTGGAATCTAACTAGCTCCGGGAAGGTTGGGAAATGTAGTCTACCTGTTTATCTAGGAGGAAAAGGGTATGCATTTTGGCAAACAATATCCTTTATCATTTCATATCAAGCTAAATGCTCTCCTAAGTGACTCCTTTGGAAGTTTTTAAAGTATATTTTTCTCTATATGGAGTTTTTCTATTCTGAAAGCCTGGTTTATAGCCATAACCAATCTTCAAACTCAGCAAAAATTAACACAAACCATACTCTGAGAAGATTTACACTTTTAGCTAGTATATCATGTTGTTGTTCATGGGACCAGTTATAACAACTGTCATCATCATCTCCAATTTTGAACAGTACATTTTCATTGTTAAGTATTTGATATTCTATTTTAAAAGTGCCGTCTATTATTTTAATTAAAGCACTGCTTTCCCATCTTTCTCCTGTATCGTGCCCCTTAGATCTGGAACACTATGGAGTGAACACTGTTTTTGGACCATTATTTTGTTCCTACATCTCAGAACGTTGTCTTTAAGTGACACCTGTGAGTTCACAGCCACAAAACCAATGTCAGGGCATTTGTAACTGCTCAAGAAACAGTATCGGTGCTAAAGGAAGAAAACCGCAATTCTTCAGTGTGAGGAAAGCATTTTCCGAAAGGGCTGGATTAGGTTCATCTGGCAAACAGTGGTGACACCTACAAGACCAGGTGCTTTCCTAGAGTGAGGCAAACCTGCAAAGCAGATTAGTCTCAATGTTTTCCTCGGCGCACTGGAGTCTTTTCATTTGAGTACGTCTCTCCCATCTGTTTGGTCGGAAAGTCTGAACAAATTTACTGACTTTCATTGCAAATACACCTGCCCTAACCCTGGACTTCTGTTTCTTTCCTTATCATGACATTTCCATTTTTCCCTTCTTTTTAATATCTCTCTTCCTAATCTGCCCTACAAGTAATGACAATTATCTTCTGAGAGTGCGGTTGACATTGTGTCCCTTTCTTGCTCAGTAGTGTCTTTCCATCTCCTGAGTGTGCTCTCTCCCATCTCTAAGTGTGTCTCTGGTTTTGTCCCTTCACATCCCAGGATCCAGCTGTACTGTATATTCTACATCCCCAGAACTTGCTGCAACCCT
>CABHPP010140474.1:27382-39232 GCA_902168425.1 Peromyscus attwateri | reverse complement strand
ATAGATAGATAGATAGATAGATGATAGATAGATAGATGATATAGATAGATAGATAGATAGATAGATAGATAGATAGATAGATGATAGATAGATAGATGATATAGATAGATAGATGATAGATAGATGATATAGATAGATGATAGATAGATAGATGATAGATAGATAGATGATAGATAGATGATAGATAGATAAATAGATGATAGATAGATAGATAGATGATAGATAGATGATAGATAGATAGATAGATAGATGATAGATAGATAAATCAAGTTAGAAACTACCCAGGATCTGTCCCTGCATCACTACTTTTGGCTTCCCCTTCCCACCTGCTTCTCTCCTCCCTTTGTTTTGCATTTGGCGTGTTGTTCTTCTATATTCTAAATTCTATATTGCACAGAAACTATATTATATATTGCACAGAAACTATATTCTATATTGTACAGAAACTATATTCTATATTGTACAGAAACTATATTCTATATTGCAAAGAAATTATATTCCATATTGCACAGAAACTATATTCTATATTGTACAGAAACTATATTCTATATTGGACAGAAACTAACAACTCTCCACAACTCACTTTTATTTGTTTTTAGATTTGATCCAAACATTGATGTCAAGGAAATGCACTGATGGTAGATATAAGATTCAAAATAAAACTAAAATTAAAATGTCAGGCTATGAAGGTAAGATTCAAAGATGAATGGCATGAACCAGGTATCATGTATGGTGAAAGAATTGTCTGAATCAGGAATCAGAGACCTACAAGGCAAGAATCGTGTTGCAAACAAATTTCAGCCCCTGACAACCAGTGATTGGATCACAAGCAGTAAGTATCCCTTTAGCCAAATGTGGTGGTATTGTATTCCCCAAAATATTGTGTACCTTAATAAACTTATCTGGGGTCAGAGACGGAACAGCCACAATATTAAACATAGTTTAGGCAGTGGTAGCTCATGCCTTTAATCCTAGCATTCCAGAGATAGAAATCCCTCTGGATCTCTGTGAGTTCAAGGCCACATTGGAAACAGCCAAGCATGGTGACACACGCCTTTAATCCCAGAAAGCCAGCCTTTAATCCCAGGGAGTGGTGGCAGAGAGCAGAAAGGTATATAAGGCGTGAAGAAACTCGAGGCATTTGGCCTGGGTAAGCATTTTGGCCTGGAGAAGCATTCGGCCTGGTTAAGCATTCGGCCTGGTTAAGCATTCAGGCTTCTAGCAGCAGTTCAGCTGAGACCCATTCTGGATGAGGACTCAGAGGCCTCCAGTCTGAGGAAACAAGACCAGCTGAGGATCTGGCGAGGTGAGGTAGCTGTGGCTTATTCTGTCTCTCTGACCTTCCAGTGTTCACCCCAATACCTGGCTGGGTTTGATTTTATTAATAAGACCATCTAAGATTCATACTACAGCCAAACGGCACCTAGAAATGGTGTATTCATATTGACAACACCAACTCTTGGTAGTAGTGGAGGCACAGAAAATCGTGTTATACAAAGAAACATGGAGAAAGTGGAAATCTTCAGCTTGTAGAAGGGACAACAGGGGTGGGGCGAACAGCTCTACTTTACTGTTACAAATCCCTGAGGCAATCGCCTTATGAAGAGAAAAGGAATTTTTTGGCTCACTGTTTGGGATCCAGTCAAATGATCAGGTACCTCCTGTTTCTTTGGCCCGATGGCCGCATGTCACAGGAGGGGTGGTGTTCATTAGTGAGACAAAGCTGTTCACCCCATAGCTGGAAAGAGAAGGAGAGGAAGATGAAGAGAATAAGGTCCCATAATCCTGTTGGAGGGCATGTCCTCAGTAACCTGCAGACTCCCAGTGGGCCCTGGTTCTTAAAGATTATGCCAGGTCCTAGTAGAGCAATGCTTGGGACTAAGACTTTAACACATGGGCCTTTGAGGGACATTCAGGACATTCAGTAGGGAATTTGGGGAAGTTTGAACATAAAAGTTGTCTTTACACACTGGAAGAATTATTGAGTGGAAGATGGGTTAGTCTCAGTTTACTGTAATGGTAGAGGACAGAACCATGAACAAGAAGACATATGACTATGATCCTTGATCCAGGCCACCCCTCACGATCATCTCTGATTTGTATGTGCATCTGCTGCATGTGAAGCCTGCCCATTGCAAGGGCCACAGCATAGGTTTGGAGGTCAGAGGACACCTATGTAGGACACAGAGTAGGTGCTCTCCTTTAGGGGTTGGACTCTGTGGAGGATCTTTGTTTGTTTGTTTTTTTGTTTTTTCAAGACAGGGTTTCTCTGTGTAGCTTTGTGCCTTTCCTGGAACTCACTCTGTAGCCCAGGCTGCCTTGAACTCACAGAGATCTGCCTGGCTCTGCCTCCCCAGTGCTGGGATTAAAGACGTGTGCCACCACTGCCTGGCTCTGCGAAGGATCTTATATGTAGCCTGGAACCTGCAGTTTTGAGAATGCTTCCTGGGGATCAGTACTCTGTTTGATTTGAGAGACGTTCTCAGATAAAGATCACTTTCATATAAGAAGCCATTTTTTACCAGCCATAACCATTACAAATGGGAAACTGAGCTGGGCGTGGTGGCACACGCCTTTACTCTCAGCACCTGGAAGGCAGAGGCAGGAGTATCTCTGTGTGTCCAAGGCCAGCATGGTCTACATAGTGAGTTCCAGGACAGCCAGAGCTACATAGATCCTGTCTTAAAAAAGTAAATAAATTAAGTGGGAAACTGGCATTAGTTTGCTTCATTGGAAGAGTAAGGGCTTCAGAACTAGAGAAGTCTAGACCACGGCTCAATACTGAAGCATGATTCATCCTTTCTAAGCAAACTGTGCTTGTGACTAGAGACTGGGAGAAATTCTAAGGGTCTGTGGTTTCACGAGTCTAGGAGAAGAATTTGGTTTCAGTTCTCTGCTGTGTCTCAAGACTTCAGGTCTTGCTACCTGTTGGTATGGTATTCATGAGCGTGACACTTAGCCAGCAGGTGGAAGGGCCACAGGCTGGCGGCCATATGGTCTCTAAGACTCATTTCCACCACAGCACCTTGTGCACACGTTCCACTCCTTATCCACAGTGTGTTTCTTTCTCCCTTTTTCTTCCCATTAGTGCCATGGAAAGTTCCAGAATACAAACTCCATATCAGAGAATGTCAACATCAGTTACCATAATATCAGTATGAACATATAATATAAAAGTGACTTTTCAAAAGAGGAAATAAAACATGAGGTAAGACAGACACTTGGTGCTATTTTATAACCAAACCACTTCACTGTAGCCCTACCTCACCACCACAGTTAGCACCCACGGCACAAGTTCCATGCCAGTCATCATCTCCATGCTTCTCCATTGACTGTGTCAGCTGAGGTCAGAAAGATGACGTCACTCCTCAAGGTTCCGCTCTCTTCACATTTCCACTTCCGTGATTTTGTGAATGGCCTTTTCCTTTCCACAGAGCCAAATGTCACCCATCATTTTACATTCAACTCAAGAAGCTTCCCTCGTGAGATTTTTGTGAATGGTTCTGGAATCTGTTGATTTATCCATCTTTGAACTTCAATATTTATATTCTCACTCCATAGTGTGGCTTCGCCACCAACTCCTCTTTTGAAATGTTGCTGCAGAGGGTGAGCCTGGGCCATCGGAGTGTAGAACATGTTTATTGGCATTTGCCAGTGTTTTGACCTGGACTCCATATTTCTTCAGAAAAATGTCTGCCTTTTGAGGACATTTTCTTTTGCTGGAAGTGACAATCTGACACTGACATTTCCCTGATAAATCCATGTGGAGATATCCCAACTACAGTGTTCTGAACTATTCATAGCTTCAAAGAGCCCTGGGTGTTTGTATACTTACATCTATGCTGTGGTTATGTCCAGACTCCTCTGCCTTCCAGAAAATCCCATCTCCAATTCTGCCCTCTCTCTGTTCTCACCACAGGCTGTAGAGGCTGATGAAGTCTAAGTTGTCAGAGTTGGTTACTTGCTGGCAAAACATTTGCACCTTTGACAGAGCTGTCAGATTGCTGTCCCCAAACCAAATGAGCACACATGCTGAATCTCCCCCCACAAACTAAACTGGAGGGCAGTGCTTCAAGTCTATACTCAAATCTATACTTAGACCGTCATGTACACACAGCTACACACAATCAAAAACCCCAGGAGAGGAAAACTCCTCATGTATAGTTGAATGGACCCCTAACAAAGCTGTTTCACATTTTAAAAAAAGATTTGATATCTCTCTCTCTAAAGAGGGATAGTAATGGAGGATGGTAAAGGAAAACTAAGGATCAGAGCTTTCATTAATGACATGTGAGCATCTGTGTATAAAGAAAATATTCTAAATAAAAGTAAATATCCTACAGTGTTATTCTCAGAGGCTCACAAGGACCACCCTGTGACAGGTCAAGAGAGAAACTTTACCAATTTACTAATTTATAAAGACAAGGCCAAAACAACAAATTGAGAATGGACAGAAAGATAAGTGATAGGGAGCTAAAGGAGAGTGGGGTCCAGCACATCCTGTCTCATAGCTCAGTTCTAATTTAAGTACCATAGAAAAAAATTATGTGTAATGATTTTTATTGCTAATAGCTACAGGGTAAGCAATAGCTGCAAACTCTCATTTAAGAAAGACTTTATGTGGGTGATTGTGGGAAGAATATCCCCCCACATCTACCCACCCCCCACATATACCTCCCCAGTCAACATCAGCCCAGCTGTCGCTTCTGAACTCTTGTCTGTACACAGGGAAGGCATGTGAGGTGGTGAGGGAGGGGCGAAGGAACAGGAAGTATCAGTTGGCTTTTTCTCAATGGTGGATGGCTGGGAAAGAAGATCAGCTGGGGGCCCAGGAAGGGAAGGAACAAGTCAAACTCCACCACAAGGATATTAATAGTTTTGCTTTTAGAAAATTAAATTAAAAGAGTGGAAAAATATTGGATTTAAATAGTGACATGATAAAGACACTAGCCATAATGGTAAGAATATATCTTTTGTTTTATATGTGTGCAGAGTCATGTGCATTTAAAAGATGGTTACTCAATATTAATAATGCTTATCATCAGATGGTAGAATTTCAGGTGATCTTTCATATTCTCTTAACCCAGTGGTTCTCAAACTTCCTAATGCTGCAACCCATTAATACAGTTCCTCATGTTGTGGTGACCCCAAACCATAAAATTATTTTTATTGTTACTCCATAACTGTAATTTTGTTACTGTTATGAATCATAATGTAAATATCTGTGTTTTCTGATGGTCTTAGGTGACCAACCCCTGTGAAAAGGTCATTTGACCCCCAATGGGGTCATGACCCACAGGCTGAGAACCACTGTTTTAACCTTTATTAGTTGGTTGGCTTTAACTCTTTTCTTTTAAACAATGAACAAGTCCTGTGTATGCAACCAGAAGAAAACACACTTCAAAACTGACTAGTGTTGTTGTATGGAGAGGAGACTTTCTAATTCAAGATGAAATTTTCATGTTTTTATTTTTATTTATATATTTTTGGTTCTTCCTGAGAAAAATATCACTGATTTTTAACATAGTTCATATCCAATTGATCATTTGTAACATCCAAATGTTCACCATGGCTCATTTCATTTTTTTCCAAATCAGAGTCTTATTTCTAATTGTTTGTTCTGCATGTATATGTTGGGAGCTGGGACTGGGAGTTGCCTGAGTATGCCATAGCTCTCCTGCCTGTATCTCAACAGTTGCTCAGTAAATCCATCAGAAGAACAACTACCTCCATTTTTAATGTGAAAATTAACACAAAATGAAACAGTTAACTAGCAGCAGAGTCAGTATTCAGATCCAAGCTTGACTAACTTCAGTGTGTTGAACTCTATCACCAAGTTTATGAAAATAGATTGTTCATCCTGGTCCTTACACGGATGAGGCTTGCCTGCTTATGTACAAAGGAAACTCCTTCAGAGACACTAGCTCCTTTAATCCCTTCTGCATCCCCATCAGGTAGAAAAGCATTTTTAGAGATAAGGTAATTCACGCTCAGAGAGAATTTAAGTTCTTCCCAACACTTCGTATGGTGTTGATAAGGACAAGGGACCAGTGAGGCAGTGTCTTCTAGACTCAACTGCACTCTTTCTTTCTGCTTGGAACTTTAAATGGCTTTTGGCTATGCATACTAGTGCACATATGTACTGGGCTACAATGGGACATTTTAATATATCTAGCTGGATATAGTGGCCCAAGTCTATAATCCCAGCACTTAGGAAGCCTAGGGAAGCACTTAGGAAGCCTAGGAAGCACTTAGGAAGCTCATCATGAGTTCAAAGGCTAGCCCAGGTTAAGTAACAAGATCTTGTCTCAAAAGGAAAAAAAATAAGTGAGTGTGCATCTATACAACACATAATTATAACCTATTTCTATATTATGGTTTGACTGTAAAATGACCCCATAGGCTCATGTGTTGGATGCCTAGTCACAGCTAACGATACTGTTTTGGACAATGCTGACAACCTTAGGAGGCAATGCCTAACTGGAGGAAGTAGGTCACACTGAAGATTGGGTTCTTTCTCTCCTTCCTATCTGGCTCCACCACATGCTCCTGCAGACATGATGCTCTTTATCACCACGGGCCCAGAATAAGCAGAGCCAAGCAAGGACAGTGGACTAACACCTCTGAAAACATGAGCTGAAACAAACATTTTCTCCCTTTAAGACATTCACTCGGGGGTTTTTTGTCACAGCCATGGAAAGTCTGACGAATACAATGCTTATGTTCTGCAGTAAGCAATACAGGTGTCTGCATGAGACTGACACACCAAGATGCTGCAACACTCTTTGCAAGCTTCCTGTCTGGGGCCTGCCTCTCTGAAGAGGCCCTACACTCAGCTCACACTAAAAATGAACACCTAAGCTGAGAGAAGTTATCAATGGCATTGCAGTCACACACACACACACACACACACACAAAGATAATTTCTCCAGGACTTAGAAAGAATAGTTCTTGTTATTTGTCTCAGTAAAAACATGATTTTTTTTTTTCCCTCCCGTCTTGTGCAAACCAAATAAAGAGATTGAAGAGCCACTGGGTCACCACAAAAGCTAATGTCCTTTATTATTCAAGTGTAATTCAAATCTCTCTATCCAGCTTCAAGCATGTGCTCAAAGATAATTGACTGTACAGGAGACTCTCATGCTGCCAGTTGCTGGTCCATGGGTCACAGGCCTCCTGCCCATTTGTGTGTTGTGGTCCGGTTTTGTTTTTCTCTCAAGGAAAATAAGCATACTGCAGATGTAGGGGGAAGAAGTGAGGGGCTGGAGTCAGACATCCAACATGCCTAGTTCTGAAGACTTCTGTCCACGCTGTGGGACATCAGGATGTAAGTTGCTTTGCTTCTATGAGCTATTTCTCCAGCCAGCCCAACCTCGAAATCTGGCTCAGACTCTCCCACCCCTTCCCCGAGGTCCAAGGCCCGTGCTCATCACCTGGAGTGAAAGCTGACAGGAATTCACAGAGGCAGGGAGCAGGGAGACATGCCGGCATTGTCATGCATGACTGACCAGCAGCCATCAAGGGCAATTAAACACGGAGAACTCGGGATCTTTCTGGACAGGTCCAAGCTCCCTGGCGCCCCCGTGATTAGATGCTTTCCACGATTCCCTGAAGTCACCATGTGACATATCCGGTTTCTTTTGCTCTTTTCTCATTTCCTTTGTGCAGCACTGATACACGCAATCATCCAGCACAGACTTCATTTCAGACAACTTTATTTCCACAAGAATTTTGGTCAATTGCAAGGAGAGCCGAATCAGAAGTGTTTCCTAATTTGCAGGGAGTCATTTCTCAAGCATATGGATGTGAACTTAGCATGTCCACCCTGCTGCGAGTACTTTGCCGTTATTTCCTTTTCTCTGAGATGATTTACATCCTGAATTGGATCATGCAATTCGCCTTCTTTAGAACCAGGGTGTGTACAAGAGACCTGAACAAATCAGTGCCAAGCTGTGCTTGGAAAGTGTCTTCGGTCACTTAACTCATATGAAGTTTGAGATAGTTCAGGTTGCTGGGCTTCTTAAAGTGGCTGGTATGTCAAATGACTGTATTGTGTATGGAATTGGCTCTGCAGCACAAAGAACTGGCTCGTTTTAATAGGGTGAGATGGGGAATTTGAAACCTGGGCAGAAAAGAATCGAAGCTAAGAGCCCGACTCTCTTGCTTGGATGAGATGGGGCTTTGTTCTGTCTCCCAGGCTGGCCTTGAACACAAAACCCTCCAGCCTTGCTGTAAACATGCACGAAAACAGAAGTGGTCTTGGTCTACCGCTGTCTCTGATGGGCTCTCTCTTCATGCCCATCAACCCAGTTGTTCCTCCATTACCCGTCATCACAACAGTTAAAGAACATGTCCTATGGGCAACATAGAAGGAGGATGTCAGGAGATCTGGGCCAAGGTGACAACTGCTTCTTCAGTCTCTGTGTGTCGGGGACTGTGCACCACGGCATTGGCTGAAACAAAGACTGGGGTTGGGTGCCAAGTGACAAGGAAGGTTACAAACAGCCTAAATAGACTAACTGCTGGAAGGTGGGGCCCAGGAAGAAAGACTCTGAAGTTTTAAAAATATAAAGGTGGCAGGTTGAGCAAAGCAAAGCAAGATATACTTCTTCAATGCACCAGTATGGGAGGGAACTAAAAGCTTATGGCTGAGATGCTAAAATATAACTGGCGGGCAAGAGATGAGGAGGGGGTTTAGGTGCGGGAAGGAGTGGGAGGGAAGATTAGGGGGCTGGAGGAGGGTCAACTAACAAAGGATATTTGAAAACAACATAGCCTACCTGTAACCCATGTGACTTGATGGTTAGACCCATGGCTGAAGATGTCACACTCATTAATCACAGGACACGGAGAAATCAAGGACACTTCCTGTTGCTAGTTCTCATAGTACAGGAAGGTGCTATTCTAGGGGGCCAGGGGTGGGAGCAGGGCCATCAATAGTCTCAACCAGCTGTGAACCTTGTGAGCTGCAGTAATGACCAGCATGGCAAGATATGATCATGGGTGTAATAGTGGCATGAATGTTATGAAAGTAACCACCTGCTTTTGGATTGGATTGCAGGTCTAGTCCACAGGAGTGATCATATTCCTGGTACTGCGAATCTGACCAAGAACCCAGGGCTGGGGAACACTCAGGCCCCAGGGTTGGACCTGCTACTATTGCTTTGCTACATGGGCATAATATTGAAATGATCTTTAAATTCGTATCTCTCTATCTGTAGATTAGTGCAGCTCTCAGTCCTCATCAGAGACTTTGTACTGTGGGGTGGGAGTTAATACAGAGACTCACAACTGGTCAATGTATAAAGAACAAACATCTGTGGGGAGCTTAGAAACAAAAGGAACAGCGTGATCACAACCCCTCCAAAGGTTCGGGGACCGTCACGGAAAAGGGGGCAGAAAATTCTAAGAGGCAGGGCTAGAGGGGTTTCCTGGACTGAACATGGCCCCGGCTCAATGCCTAGCACAGCAACAAGACAAAACAGAAAGTAGATGCTGTGGACAAACGGGCTTCTTAAGGCTGGTGCCAAGGATGACAGGCTCAAGCTATTTGAAAGGGAAATCACTCCCATCTCGTTCAACGAGGGATCCCACTTTCCTGCTGAGGAGAAGTCCCTGCAGGTGTGCCGACTGTGGGGCTTATGATCTGCATCCTTAATACGTGAAAAGCTGTGTTTAGTCACTCCAGAGGAGACAGGCAGCAGAGGAGACACATGCTGGCAAGCAGTTATGGGGAAGTTAGGCAGCCAAGATGATTAGTACCCTTGAGAAGAAGACCTTTAATTAGTATTTATTTCTGTGGACATCAAAATACATAAATTCTACTCTGGGCTTCATCACTTGTTAAAAAGTAGTCTTGCACAAATGATTTTATTTCCTTCAACACTTATACCATGGCAAGTAATTCTATTTATGAACTATATTTTCACAGCGTATGACCTACCCACTTACAGCATGACCCAACACATGTCTATTGGGTAACAGAATTTATACCAGGAAATGAGAAATGTCAGTGAATAAGACAGACAAATTCCAAGTTGTAATTGGTGTGTGGGTAGGGGTAGGGGTGGGCAAACACACAGACAAATCACATCAGTTAGCATGATAGTCACCAGTCATGTCAAGTGGCATAAAACTAATACATGAGGAGACAAAGTGTGTTGTGTGTATATGTGTGCACATCTGTGTATATATGTATGCATGTGTGCATACAGGTATGCATATGTATGTGTGTGTCTCTGTGTGAACATTCATGTATATGTGCACGTGTATTCATGTGTGTGCATGCATGTATGTGTATGAGTGCGTGTGCATGTGTGTATGTGTGTGTGTGTGTGTGTGTGTGTGTGTGCACGTGAGATAGAGGCTACTTTAGTTATCATAATCATGGAGATCTGTTCTGAAGAGACATTTAAACCAAAACCTAAAATTGAGAAGGATCCTGCTATGTGCAGAATAAACAAGGGAAAACATTTGAAGGATAGGCACAGTCTCAACAACTTTGTGTAGAGGAAATTGAATCCTTGGGATGAGCTACTGAGGTCTCACAGTGTAGGGAACAGCCGTACATTGCTAACTCACCATTTGTAGTGGTATTTGTTCTGCCCATGACCTCGGGCTATACAGTCCAAAGGAGGTGGTGCTTCCTGCCATCATACATGACCTCTTAAAAGGAAAGGGAGAGGGGTCATAATGTCTCTGCTTCCTGTTTCCTGGTGCGATTGGACTGCCAGGTGCATTTGCTCCTGGACAGAACAGAGGACGACTTCAGCTGTTTACTCGGATCTGTATGCGTCAGTATATTTCCTCAATTTTTATCTTAATAAATCCCTAGTACCCACTAATAGACTCATGAGGATTGATCTTAACAACCATTGCTATATAATGGCTTGTATTATTATTGCTTGAGTTCTTCTAGAAATCAGGAGAAAATAAATATTTTCTGTTTATCAGTACTTAATGACATTATTGAAATCATTTCTGTCATGATAGATGTGGATATTCTTATCAAACTTTCTTCTCAAAGAATGGTCTTTTCATTTCTTTCATTCTTTCTCATGAAGTTTCATCATCTTCTTTAATAAACACAGGGAATTGCCCTGAACTATTAACACATCATCATCACCATCATTACTATCATCTTTGTTATCTTCATCACTGTTATTGTTCTTGTCATCTCTACTGTCTCCATTATCACACAGTGCTCTGGCACCTTGTCTTTTGTGATCTTCACATACACTTTGTGCAGCAAACAGTACTAACATGATTCTCGCTTCTTTTCCAGATGAGACTAGAGGAGATTCAGAAAGAGAAAGTGGTATCTCATGAAAACAGAACTAAGCAGTGTTGACATGTCCCCAAACTGCAGCTCCAGATACACGTTCAGTCAGATCCACGTCCAGCCACAGCCATGTCATCAGGTCCATGTCTAAATCAGATTCGCATCTAGTATGATCCATGTCCTTAGGCCCATGCTCAGTGTTCTTCACACCTGATTGTCATCTTCTGCTGATTAATTTAAATTATCTCCCACCAAAAGACTCACAATGTAAACAAGCTACATGTTGAGAACTTCAGAAAGAGGGTCCGTCTAAGCTAAACTTTGAACTCCAAAGTCTAGCAGGGAACATAGCTGTGTGCGTTTGGTTGTTGTGGCCATCCTCTTAGCATCCAGTCTCCTCGGGTGGAGATACTTCTCAGTTCAGGTTTTGTCTCTATAATGAAGGATTGCTGGGGACTGGTGAGGACCTGTTCGGTGCTTTGACGATGTGTGGTTAAAATGATTGCTGTAGGTGGTTCCCATGAGCACCTGTTCCCAAGGCTGAGGTCATTGGGTGTTCTGAAGAGTAC
>CABHPP010140474.1:0-18353 GCA_902168425.1 Peromyscus attwateri | reverse complement strand
GAGAGAGAGAGAGAGAGAGAGAGAGAGAGAGAGAGAGAGAGAGAGAGAGGAGGGCTATGTCAGCCTGCTTTCTCCTTTTTACTCAGATCAGGGTCCTAGTCCAAAAATGTTGCCATCTACACCAAGAGGGCACAGATTTCCTACCTCAAACATCCAATCTAGATGCTCCCTCACAGGCATGCCCAGGGGATTGCAACCTAAGATAACTTTAAGTCCCCATCAAGCTGACAATCTGCATTAACTGTCACCCCACCCATGCCCTCTCATATGACTTTTCTTCGGGTTAGAACACAGCTCGCACATGTCCACCCCAGAAAGCAACATATAATCTCTTCTGCATGCTATCTCCCCCACAGCGCAGCAAGCCCCACTGAGGGATAACCTCAGACTCTTGCTCATAGCTCTCGGCCTAACCTAGTGCCTGCCATGACAGAAGTCCTACACTTGTTTACTGGTCGGAAAAGAGAAACAGGGAATAGTGGATCCTCTGCACACAGCTCTTCACAGCTGTGTGCTGGAGTGTGCGGAATCCTCTGATCTTCTAACTTCCCAGACTCTACTGACACAAGGAGAGTTAAGGATAATTAAAATGATGGGGTGTGCTTGCAAGAGCATCACTCTGTGATGCCCTCACCACACACTTTGTGTTCAACAAGGGAAGGAACAGCGCAAGATCGTGCAGAAGGAACACGATGTGCAAACAGAGGAGGGAATTAAGATAAATGAGACTCTTTCCTGGCACGAAGGCCTGTGCTCTAAATGTTGTTGTTTATTATGAATGTTGGATGTACCAACTGCATTATCCAACTTTCAAAATGAATAATTTACGGTGGGCTTTCTGCACAGGGTTTGAAGGCAGCAGTGTGATCCTGGAAAACGGGCCTCAGAATGGATCCTGGGCTGCTGAGTGGAGGGGGTGGGGCGCATTTTCAGTGTGAGTCAGCTGATGCAGACCCTGGCTATGAGCATTCTAGATGTCAGAAAGCCCCCACAGGGCATCCTTTTGAAGTTAGAGGCCCAGTCAAAATTATACTTCTGCAGCTCTCTACATGGTCAGAACAAGTTCTGAAACCTGTGTGGGCTTTAATTGCTTTATCTGGAAAATGGAGCTAAAACCCTGGCTGGTTTGAGGAGCTTAAGAAGCCACAGATGTAAAACATTGAAAGGAGAAGGAACGTGGAGTGATGCTCGCTGAACAGTTGCTCCTTGTTTCTGGTTTGAAAGAGTGGTATCATGCACTCTGGCTGCTGTATGTTCCATCCAGGTGTTCAGGCAGATGTGACCTTGGGCCGGACCCCCTGAAATCAGGAACCAAGATGTCCTTTCTCCCTTAAATAGATACAGATAGATATCTGTTTGTAAAAACATACACTGTTATCCTATGAGAACCCCACAATACTTCAGCTAGCCGCAGAAAAATTTAGTATACATTAAATGAATTTTCTTAACTTTTTAAATGATTTAATTTTGTTAATAGTTTATGTTTTGTGTGGAGGGATACATGTGCATGGTATATGCTGTGGATATCACTCTGTATAAATAAAATGCTGATTGGCCAGTAGCCAGGCAGGAAGTATAGGTGGGACAAGCAGAGAAGAGAAGTCTGGGAACAGGAAGGCTGAGTCAGGAGACGCTGCCAGACGCTGCCGCCATGAATACCAACATGTAAGATACTGGTAAGCCATGAGCCATGTGGCAAGGTATAGATTTATAGAAATGGGTTAATTTAAGATGTAAGAACTAGATAGAAGCCTGAGCCATTAGGCCAAACAGTTTAAATAATATAAGCGTCTGTGTGTTTATTTTATAAGTGGGCTGCAGGACTGCCGGGGCTTGGCAGGAGCTGGAGAGAAACTCTCCAGCTACAGGTATATGTATGTGCAGTGTATACATAAACATATGTGCAGAGGCAGAGCAGGATATTTGGTTCTATCACTCTCCTCCTAATTCCCCCGAGACAGGCTCTCTCACTGAACCTGGAGCTTCTCTGCCTAGGCTGATTGGACAGCAAGCCCCACCTGTCCTCCCATCTCCACCCCCATCAAAGCTAGGGCTATAGGAGTGTGCAGCTGGGTCTGGCTATGTTGGCACTTGGGTCCTCATGCATAAGCAGCAGGCATTTTTACATACTAAACCATCTTCCCGAGTCCATCTTAATACTTTCAGTTTACAAATTTGTAATAGGATCAAATGATCAAAATGCAATCAAAGCTTAACATCGCATGCGTGGTAACATTGGTGTATGTGGAAAACCAGAAGAATTTACCTAAACTTTATCAGTGTGGGAGGGAAATCACTCATGCAAAATAGAAGTTAAGGAGCTAGAATTCAGCTTGCCTAGCATGCATTGGGCCCTTGGTTTAATGCCTGGCATAAACTGGGCATGGTGGCACATGCCTGTAATCCCAGGATGGAGATGAAGGCAGGTGAATTAGGAGTTCAAAGCCATGCCTGGCTATATAGTGAGCAGCCTAACTGGGTGTCAAAAGATGAAGATGTTGCAGTAACTGAAAATATTCTTAACAGTGCCTGTTTAATGAAGGTACATGGCAAAAATTCCTGTAAGAACTGTACAACCAGGACTCCCATTTAACCTTCCCAGGTATTAAGTTATTATTTAAAAAAAATTATTGTGTATATGTATGAGTGTTTTGCCTGCATGTATGTCTGTGCACCAGGTGCATGCAGTGTCACTGGAGGCCTGAAGGGGTGTCAGATACCCTGGGACTGGAGTTACAGCCTGTTGTAAGCCTTCGTGCATGTGCATGCTGGGGATCTGAACTGGGTCCTCTGAGTGGCAGCCAGTGCTCTTAATGGCTGAGCTGTCTCTCTGGCCAGGAAGCTAACCCTTATTAGGAGCTAGGCATTTGAAGTAAAGACTCTGTTAGTGTTTTAGACAGCCTCTCTTCTAAAGACCAAAGTTCAGAATCAGGAAGTTCAAGGTCAACTTTCATAGGAACTCTAAGGGCAAAATACAGCTTGCTAGATCTCATGGCAAAAAAATGACTGAGTAGGGCCTTAAACCCAGGTCAGCCTTACTGTAAAAGTCATGCCTTTCCCTTCTCTCTCTCTCTCTCTGTTTGTATATATATGTATACGTGTGTGTATATGTGTGTGTATTATTAGTATATGTATGTATATTATTATATTATATTACTATAATATATCCTGAAGACTTCCACCACACTTAGCAAAACCATGAGCCTTGGCTAAAGCCGTCAGCATTGTTTATTTACTGATCTGTTTTGGAAACATTTAATGAGAATGGAATGATGCACAAAGCTGTACTCTAGCTGTGGTGGAGAACTTCAGAGTGGGCATTTTAAAATTTTTGTCTTCAAAGCAATTTTCAAATATGAAAAGGTATAAAAAGAGATAAAAACTGGGAACAAAGTGAGATGTGGGCAAGGGGCAGAAGCGCTGAGTAAGATCTAGGCAAACTCTCGTTTCCAAATTGGAACCCTTGGCTCAGGCATGGGCCACTTTTAACTACTGTCTGAGTGTACAGCTCAAGAAAACTTTTACCAAAAAGTCTGGGGCAGACAGGCTGGATGGACTGCTTTTAAATCCACAAACCCCCATGTCTGGCCCATCAATCCAGGGTGTTGTTTCTTCCCAAGATATCTCAGACACAACTCTGTTGGCAAGCAGCTGCATATCTAAGTTGGAATCAAGGGTTGAGTTGACTGCTATCTCTGGGTGAGCTGGCTTCTCACCTTTGCCCCCCTCTGTCTTTGAAGGCTGCCAGGCTCTCCTCAGCAGCTAATGGGGTGAGCATCTGAGGAAGCTTTCTTCTCACCATTCCCTGCTCACTTCCTTGGGGTATCTGAGCTCTGTGCCTCCTGAGCTGAGGGGGCAGGTCAGAAGAGGCGAGATTGATTTGCAAAGTTCCCTGTCTCTGAGAGTTATCCTTGCAATGCACTTTCCCTACGCCTGCTGAGTATGCAGGAAAGTGAACTCCAAGCTTCTATGCCCCCTTCATCATGCCTGTTTTTGAAAATTAGTGTATCACGGATGTTTTTCTTGTTTTTGTTTTTACTCAAACACTCGGGAAAAACTTATAGTGAAAAATCTTGTCTCCAGTGACTTTGATAAACACACATAGCATATCTTCCACCTAGCAGCAGTGGGCCATGGATGAATACAAAAAATAGGAAGTAAATGGAGAGAAGGCTGAGGAGATGGGCCAGTGATTAAATAATTCACCATGCAAGCCTGAGTTTGGATTCCCTAGAAACTTACATAAGGGTCAGGTGAGTGTGGCAACCTGATTATAATTTCTGCTTGGGAAGAAGGAGACAGGGGACTCTCCAAGAGCAAGCTGGCTAGCAAGACTAACCACATCAATGAGCTATAAGTTTGATTGAGAGACCCTGCCTCAGTGAATGGGGTAGAAGAAATATGGAGGATGATTTCCGACATCCATTTTGTACCTCTACACTCATCTGCACCCTCCAACATGGAAACATGCCTTCGCACATATGTATACACACCCTGTATGCACACACACACACACACACACACACACACACACACGGAAAAAGAAGAAAAGCACAACAACAACAACACAAACCTAGAGGGATAAGAAGCATGCAAAGCATATCTTGTTCTTGAGGAAACTGGAACAATATGAAGAGAGGACTGCAGAGAGACCCCAGTGGAAGGTGGGTGAGAGACTAAGAGAAACCACCACACGTGCACCCATGGTGACTAGAGAAATACTCAGGAGACCAGATCTGCTTTGCACAGGCCTCGAAGAGTAGAATCAGAATAATAACTATGCATGATAACAATCATAATTAAAGTAGGCACTGTTTATTAAATGTTCTCCGGGACAGGAATGGTCCTGGATTTCTCTAAGCATGTGCTCTGTTACTCATCATAACCCTGCCTTTGGCATCATTTATATTTCTTTCCCAAAGCTGAGGCTCAGACAGGTTGACTCACCGGTCCACGGCCAACTTGGAAATGGGAGACAACATTTGCGCTCCCATCTTTGTGTTCACCATGTTTGAGAGTGTGTCTTACCTATGCCTCATTCAATCCTTTCCCTGGAGGTGACATTTTGGAGGGCGGAGGGGCCCAGCAGCATCACTGGACATTACTAAAGTGGTTACCGTGGCCCTTGCTAAGCCTCAGGCACGTCAGGTCATGTCAAGCTTGAACGAGACAGTCAGGCTGAAAAGAACTTTGAAAGTCTCTTGTCCTCTTGTTCATTCTCAGAGACCCAGAGAAGTGAAGAACTCAGGTTCTCCACTGCATGCCTCAGGCCCTTCCTACTTTCCAGAATGATCTTTACCAATAACAGCTGCACTTTATTGAGTATTTATTACTTACGTTCTGCACAAAGTAAATTACATACTTCATTTCTTTAAGTGAACGTGCAATTGTTATTATTAGCCACATTTTATTGATTGGGAAAATAAGTCTTTGAGAAAACTTCCTCCTTGTTTGATGCTTAAAATAATCAAAATAAATAGCTCAGTGAGTGACTATAAAATCTTTTGAATCTTCCAGAGTTTTGCAAACTCAATACTTGCTTAAAATCTACTCAGGTCCCTGTCATATTATGGCATCTAGGACTCATGGTCCTTTATAAATTTAACATTTAAATGCAACTTTATAAGAACATAAACCTAACTCACTATTTGATTATACTTTCCTAGAACCCACCCCACATTATGCCTTGCCTAGAATGTGCATGCAGTCAGTGTTTGTCTAGAGTTTAAATTCAGCACTTACTGTGTGCTTCCCTTCCCAAAGCACAAGGTTTGGAATTACAAATGTGTTTCATCACTTAATTCTTATAATAATTTCATGAGCTAGGTAATATATTGATGTCTTTGAAATGAGGAAATTAGGAGCCTGGAGAGATGGCTCAGTGGTTAAGAGTACTTGCTGCTCTTGCAGAGGACCTGGGTTCAATTCCTAGCACATACAAGGCAGTTTACAAGTGCCTGTTGATTCCAGTTCCAGAGAACCCAATGCTCACTTCCGACATGAGCAGGAACTAGGCATATTTCATTATATGCTTACCTATGTTCTCAGGCCAAGTGCTTATGGATGGACACTACGGTTATTTTTTTATTTTCAGTCATCTGGCTACTGTTTTTATTTTATTTTTTTTTGTGTGTGTGGTTGGTGTTTTTTTTTTCAGCCACAATGAAAGAAATATTTAAATAGTACATGTAGATTGAGACAGTAGGTATTCTGTTCCATGCATGCTATCAGGAGAACACAGATTTTTAAATCTTGGGTGACAATCAACCAACATTGTAGACTTTCCCATAAGGAGATCTCACTTGCAGAGAAGTGAGAGAACTTCTGTCGGGACCTCTACTAGCAAATGTCGTTGAAAGAAATTTTCCTACTAAGAACAGTGTCAGTCTCAGCAGTGATAATGGTAGTGGTGTGTGTGTGTGTGTGTGTGTGTGTGTGTGTGTGTGTATGTGTGTGTGTGTGTGTTGAGGAAGGGATTTTGATTATCTGACGGAAGCAACCCACCACCAGTCTGAGAGACATTCTTGCTGGTCCTCCATCAGTCAGCACTGTCATTTTGCTTAATGAAGACAAACCAGACCTCTCCACTTGGATTTCGTTTTAGTATTAGATGTGGTTGAGAAACCACCTCCTGAACAAAGGGCTCAGCCGTGAGTGGACAAAGATGACAGACAAGTTTCTAATCTTCAAGTGGCTTGTGGTCTGATCGAGGAGTAACTTTTGTCCTTGTGAAAAGTACAGATTGTAGGTTTATTTTGAGTCATGTTTTCTTAAAAATGAACAAACAAGGTTGCCAATGTCCATGAATCACTTAGAAGTGCATGTTCTTGGATGGTCCTCAGACAGGGACACTGTGCGTGGGGTCTAGAAATCCATTTGAGCAAGCTCCTAGGTAACCCTGCTGTAGGTAGCATTTGAGGACTGAGCTGGCAACACTGGGGTTACAGGAGATGAGCAGGTGTAGGTAGGTGGCATGACATGAAAACAAGCTTTGACAGAGGGACACCACTGAGAAATCTTCACTCAGAGGGCAAGCAGGAGCCCATTTCCTCATAAGAAAAAGCAGGGAGGACAATTCCCTGGAGTTTTCCAATCTTAACGACAATGAGGAGACATACAAAAGCCTTCTGCAGAGCCTGCCCTGCAGAGAAGCTCAGAGGAGCTCAGTCGCAGCAGAACAGCATTCGGCTTGAGGATGATCCCTCTTAGCCTGGTCATGATTTACAGGTTCAGCCCTCCTGTTGCTGCACTGATGCGATGCACCCTTTGGAGTAAGTTTGGGTCAAGTGGTAATGGAACTGCTTCTAATGCAGCCCCAAGCAGTTCTTCAGATGTGACACCACTAAGAACTTTTAAATATTTAATCATTTATTTTTCATTACTGTTATTCCTATCACCTGTTACAAAGGGAAACAGAGGCACCTAGAGGTTAAATCAACTGTCCAGTGTCACACAGCTGATGAAAGGTAGGGTTAGGGTTAGAACTCAACCTTACTGGCTTGTTCTATTCTCTGTGGTTATGAGAATCACTGTAAGGCTTATGTTGGGAGGGCGCATCAAAAGGCATTCAGGAATTTTCCACATGCTAAGTGTGAATCATTGACAACATACTTCTTCCTTTAACTATGGGGAAGAGATAAGTCAGCAGCTCATCACTGCAGCTCCTCCATCTGCTCAGAGAAGTTTCTGTGAGTTGAGTTCGTCCCCCCGAATGCCACCAGTTCACAGCTGACCTCTTTACGCTTTGAGAGAGTTAGTTCCCTCCTCAGAAGTGTCTTCCATGTAAATCGGTCATGGACCAAAGCTATGAGACTAATGCTGCTATGGTTGCTAATGTTGGTTGTCAACTTGTTCGTGAGGGAGTGTCTAGCTCAGGTTAGTTGAGGTTGCGAGACTGACTTAACTGTGAGTGGCACTGTCCCATGGCCTGGGGTCCTGGTCTGAAGGAAAAGAAGAAAGTGGACTGATTACAAGCTTTTCTCTCCGCTTCTTGATAGTGGATGAAACTTGACCAGCAACCAACCTGCTGCCATTTTTCTCCATCAGGATAGACTACAAACCCTTGGACTGTGAGCTGAGATAAAACCATTCCCCTCTCAAGTTGCCGGTATTTTGTCACAGACAACCACTAAAGGTTTGCTGTTTCCCAGGCCTCGAGCATTGTCTTTAGACTCCTCTCACATAGTCATCCCAACAACTGTATAAAGATTAATAGCTGACTTTACCAGAGATCTTACAGTTTTCAAAATAATGAACAATAGACTAATTTCCATCCACAGTAAGTTCCCTACTCTTTCCAAGTTACTAAATTGCTAGAGATGTGTGCCTATTAAGAACACCCCTGGGGGCTGGAACAATGGTGCAGTGTTTAAGAGCATTGGCTGCTCTTCCAGAGGACCTGGGTTCAATTCCAAGCACCCACATGGCAGCTTACAAGTATCTATAACTCCACTTGCAGGGAATCTGACACCCTCACACAGACAAATGTACACACAATAAATAAAATACTAAAAAAAAAAACAACACCCCCTTCCATTCTTCATCAAAGGGACTCAAAGCTCCAGGTTGATAGAACATAGGCAATCATGATAATCATGATGCTGGGTTTCCTAGCCTCACTTGCAGCTAGAAATGATCACGTGACACAATCAGAACTGTGCTTAGGAAAGATTATGTTTCTCCCACAAAAGATGTGGCTGGCTGGTATGGTTCTGTCTTCCTAAATGGCTTCGTCCTATCTTAGATGCTAGCATATGGCTGAGTCTGAAAAAATAATCTTGGAAGAGTGAGTAAAAGCAGCCAGTGGAACTGGAGAAATATAAACTCTACTATTGTTGAGTTATTGGACCACCACCAGTAGCTGCTTACTTCTTAAGTAAGAAAAATATGCTGTTGTAAGCCAGGACTTCCTTACTTTCTGCCAATTACACCCTGATGTGATAACCATTGTCATGTGGCTAGACTCTTCCACCCTGGCTCTTAGACTTGCTTCTGTGCACTTAAATCGGATGTTGTCCCTTCTGGCCCATAATATGAAGCGGAATTACAGATAATGGGTTAATATTGTGACTCATGGATGTGGGAGGGACAAACAGCTTGCCATTTTTGTCTCCAAATTTGGCTTCACACAGAAGTTGTTTAGTTGAAGGAAACCCAGAGAAGGAAAGGTCTACTTTCTGTAAATCTGTAAATCTAAGAATGGCCACCATGCACTTAGTTGCCACTGCATTTTGTTTTCTTCTATTCCAGATTAAATGAGTTTCCCTGCAATTAAGCAAATTCACATTGCAGGCTGTGTCTTCATCAGGGAAGACCCCTCCCTGACAAACCCGTGAGTTCTCAGAATGGACCTTCTCTTTCTTAAAATTACAAAACGTGGGTTCAGAAATAGCCTTGGAAGTCATCTAGGTCAATCTCACACTTTACATAAATTAAAATTCAAATCAGGCTACCTGTTCTTTAAAAAATGCCTGGAAGGGAGATATCACAGTTGTCTTTGGCAGGATTTGATCAAACTTGTAGCCAGTATTATTCTATTGGCCTAATTGAACCACCTTAATTCAATTAAAAACATAAAAATAGACAAAGAAAGGGAAAACATCCAGAGTACTATTTATTCTCAAAATAATATTTTATGGACCCACAAATAATGAGTAATTTCATCAGTTTGCTTCCCTTTCCAAGATGGAACACAACCAAAAAAGAAGTTTACAAGAATCTTCATTTTCCATCTTTCCATTTTCATCTTTTAGAGCTAGATCACGGGGTGTGGTAAGGCCTGGGGTCCATCCCCCTCTGGGTACTCATTTTAATGTCCTTCTCACTTGCTCTGTGGCTCTGTGACTCTGCCCCTGCCCTCATACCCAAGCACATGTGGGCAGACCTCTTGCAGGGCCATTAGCACCAGCCAGCTCCCCTCTTCCGCCCCCCCCCCCCTTCCCCCTGAGACTCCTGACGTCCCTCATGGCTGCCATACTCTGCTTAGCCTTTTGTCTGGCTTCAGTTCCTTCCTTTAATGGCTTTCTTTGCTATTTGACTTTATTCTCATAAAATACAGATATTTAAAAACCATCACAATCCAAACGAGACAGGAGGCTAAACTCTGGAGAACTCTTAAGTAGAATGACTTGTTTCCCTTTCCTGATTTTACGTTACTGCTCCCCCTCAGGCCTCAGTTGGGGTCTTGTGCTCCCCTCTACCAGGCTCTGTGTAGTCAGAGAGGAGGGGAGCCTCACAGAACCCTCTTTTCAGAATCCAGTGTTATGTTTGGGACCTCTCAGGAGCTGCAGAGGAGAGCTGCTGGCCAGCCACTGCTCTTGGAGCTACAGGATGATGCTACCATTTGTCATTCCCAGACCATACGGAAGCTGTGAAAAGTATGACCTCCATCTCAAGGTCCCATAGGAAATTCTTCCTCAAAATGTAGACTGAGCTTCCTTTGTATCTTGTAGAACAAGAAGAATGTCCTGGCCACTTGTCTCTGAATAATACTGTTTTTAAATTTTATATTCTCCCAACACGCTGACCCTCTACAGGTTCTGTTATCACTTCTCTTTTTCACCGCCCCCCCCATAAAATCCCCACTGCATGATGACAGAGAACACTATACAGGTCACTGATTTTTATCTTTTCTGTCTTTCCCTCTTCTGGAACCTCTTTATTTATGGTATGTACATAAGGATTTCCACAATCTTATCAATGTAACATGTATTGTTACTCTCTTGAGGCACCACAGGGGCATATGCATCTCCTTGCAAGGTTTATTGTTACCTTTGGTGATTCAGATTCTCAATGTCATGCCTAACACTTAAAAAAGAAAAAAGAAAAACTCCTTTCTTCTCCATATTAAGTCTTGGGACAGAAGGAAGGCATGATGGACAAGAAGGTTATTGGTAATTTGCTAAGAGGAGAACCAAAATTTTCCACGGGAAATTCATCTCCATCCCATTTTTAAGTTCCTCATGATGTTCCTTAAAACACAGACTTTAATTAATGTGAAACTTCAGCTCTGTAACTTCACGTGGTCTTTTGAGCCAAGTTTGTCCTTCAACTATGTATGGCACATAATAATTTGAGATTGATTTACTGACCCATGGGACAGAAAAAAATGATTTCTAATATTAAGTGTCCATTAATGTGTGCATTAAAATGCCTTGGCTATGTGGTACCCTGTCTCAAAAACAATGAAAAGAATTTTTCCAGTTGTATCCTGAAGACATTAGCATGATTTATGTATTACTTGAACAATGCTATTCTTTTCAAGTAAATACACCAGATAGAAGAAAAAAAAAAAAAGAAAATGTTTGTGATTCACTAAAAGACATAAATTGGCAGATCTCACTTAGAAATATTTTGTTGGCTTAAATTGGAAACCTCAGACTCCAAAGACAGATGTTGAATGTATCCATTTTCTAATACTGAGTCTATAATATTTAAAAATAGAGATTCACCTAACTACTGCTTTGGCTTCAGCCCTACAATTAAAGATTGAGTTTGCTCTAAGTATGTGCAATTCAACAAACGCATCTGAGCATGGGTGGCAGACAAGCCTCACATTAGTATTGCCTCTTCACTTCTTGTATACAACAAGCATTTAGCCTCTTTAGAATGTTCAACTAGTTGGCAGGGGAGATGCCTCAGATGGGGAACATGCTTGCTGCACAAGTGTGAGGGCTGGGTGCAGAGCCTCTGAATCTGTGTCGATTCAGATGAGGCTCTGTGCTGCAGCCCCAGCTTTCCTATGGTGCCACGAGAGAAGGAGACAGAATCATGGAGGCTCAAGCATCAACTAGTCTGCTGTCCACAGTGAAAAATCAACAGAGCTGCCCTGGTTCTTTGGAAGCAGGTGGAAACTAAGAACAATATTCAGGCTTGTCTTCTGAGCTCTACATTGTGCTGTGGCATGCACAAATCTACACACATACACACACACTTATCCAGTATAAGACCAAGAAAGGTAACTGTATTCATTAGATATAACTATGTTGACTAACTTACAGTGTGGCAGCTGGTAGTTGCTCCTGATGGATAGGAATATTCTTGTATGTGTCAGATCATCTTTGCCACACACCTGAGTCCTCTACAGATCCACATTACATCATAACCAAGTGTTGGTAGCAATTTCTTCCACATCAGAGGTCAGAATCAAATTTCCACGAGTTTAATAAAATAACGGGCATTCTAACTAGTGTCCTGTTGCTTTATGAAAGGGACCTACCATTTCTGCTTTTTAAGATGTGATGTCTTTGGTTTCTTTGGATCATTTTAATGAACGAGTATTTTACTTCCCATTACCCACCATGTAATTCAGAAGAAGCCCCTCCACATTTGTTTCCTTTACATCTTATTACTCTGTGTCTGCTTTAATCTGACTAGGCCGGTTGCTTCATTTTCTCCTTGCTATGGTCTGAATGTTGAAATGTCTCACACAGGGTCAGAGAGAAGGCTCAGTGGGTAAAGGGACTTGCATCTAGGCCTGATAACCCTTCAATCTGGATCCCACATGGAGGCAGGGAGAGAACCCACTCCAGGTAGTTGTACTTTGACCTTTCCACGAAGCCTGCATACACACACACACACACACACACACACACACACACACACACACCCCAAATAAGTAAACAAATAAATAAATACTTGCAATACCCTGAAGACTCGTGTACTTGGTCCTGAGCTGGTGACAGTTTGGGGAAGCTATAGACCCTCTGGAAGTGAAGTCTCACAGGAGGAGATAAGTCACCGAGGAAGGACAGGTGGAGGTTTATAGTCCAACCCAGATTCCTGTCTACTTTCTACTTCCTGGTTTCCTGAGATGTGAGCATCACCTCAGGGTCCTGTTGCACAGCTGGGAGCCATGCCAACTGCTGTACCTTCCCTGCTACCATGGACTGCACCCTTACACTGTGAGATGGGAACCAGATTATACCCTTCCTTCCCCCAAGTTTTAACTTGGCAACAAGACAAGAACCTGTACACTCCTCCCTTTGAATATATTTAAAATAAACTGTCCCACCCCAAGAATTGTCTGACAGATCTGTATGGATTTTGAACAAGCAGGAAGTGTGAGAAAATGCTGACTTTTCTTCATAACCATTACTCATTACACACTTATAAATATCAAAAGCCCCAGAGGTTGCTTGATCCACTTGGCAAAGTTTACCCAGATTTCAAAGGGTAGAGCGAAGGATCACCACGGAATAGACCAAACCTTGAGTTTTACTTTGCAAGAATTAGCCTGTCTAGTCTTCTCCAATCAAGCTACCTTTCAATTTCCTCACTGGAGATTCTATCTCTACAGATTTAAGGTGCCCCAGGGGAGTGAAGTAGCATGATCCTGCCAGAATGTCTCACCATTTCCAATAAGCATTCAGATAGGAACCCAGGGTTTCCCAAGAATTCGCCTTCTCTACACATCTCCCTAAAGGAGTCTGTGGGAAAGGGTCTGTAACTAGTATTCATTTCTTACTCTCTTTAGTTTACAAAAGCTTGGGACTGGGTGTGTAAACTGTGTGCTTTGCTTGCATAAAGCCTTAGACTTAATCTCTAGGATTGCCTAAGCCTGAGTGTGCTGGTGCATGCCTGTACTTGAGAAGTGGAGGCTGGAGGATTGAGAGATTAAAGTTATCCATCCTCAGCTACATAGTGAGTTCATGGCCAACCTGGGCTACCTGAAATCCTGTTTCAAAAATAAACAACACCCTCGCAGTGGAAACTAAGCTAATTAGAATATTATTATTATCAATAATAATTATTATAGTTATTTAATTTAATATTATATTAATTTAATATAGTTATTTAATAAGTTACTCAGCATATGACTATAAGAAACAGACAGATTTTAATTGGGTTGTACATTATTAAGGGTTTTTGTACACTAATTATCAACCACGTGCTTTGCAAATATTTCCTCTCTCCCAGTCTGGGGCTTATCTTTTTAGTTCTTAACAGGTCTTTCAATAGAGTAGAAGTTTTACCTTTTAAGTGGTCAATTTACATTTTTTCTGTTGTAGATTATGATTTTGCATTTAGATTTTAAAATTCAATGCCATAATTGAAGTAACCTAGATTTCTCCCTATGTTATCATCTATTTTTATACTTTCATATAACATTTATGTCTATCACTTAGAGTAGATTTTTAAAAATATCATGTTGGTCTATGTTTAGAATCTTTAAGATAATAATAATTACTATCATTATTATGTATTATTGTGCATACTCTTATTTTACATGAAAATGCCCAGATGCTCCCACACCACTTACTATTTTTCTACTCCACTGCCTCTTCTCCTTTGACAAAGGAAAGGTGGCAAATCTTGCACAATTAAGAAAGCAACTGAATTCTCTAGTTCAGATACGGATTTTAAAGTTCAGGTTTATTATTGAGTAAAGCCAAACTGGAGGCTGTGGGTAGAATCATGACTCTCCGATATTATATAGTAGTTGGAACACTTTCACCTAACTGTTAGAGACAAAGTTGAGCAGCAATGCACATTTTGTGAACTGTTTTTGGAGACATTGCTACAGGGAGGAAGTCGGGATGTGTCCTGATGAGTGAGAAAGGCTGCCTAGAGAGAGGAGCAGGGCTGGCAGAGCCGTTAGGTCAGCCACCCCTCTCATGACCAGAGCACGGGCTGGGAGAGTGTAGCAACATGACCTAAGCAGGAGCTCCAATAAATCTAAAAGAAATCAGTCCTATTAAAAATGTTGTCTCGGCCGGGCGTTGGTGGCACACGCCTTTAATCCCAGCACTCAGGAGGCAGAGGCAGGTGGATCTCTGTGAGTTCAAGGCCAGCCTGGTCTCCAAAGTGAGTTCCAGGAAAGGCGCAAAGCTACACAGAGAAACCCTGTCTCGAAAAACCAAAAAAAAAAAATGTTGTCTCTTCTTGTATGATGCCCCACCAAGAATTCTGGTTTTTTGTTAAAGTAATTCACTATTTAATAATAAATTTTTAATTATAAAATATTGAAAGTACAAAAACCATAAAAAGCATATTAAAACTTTTATATCATCACTCAGAATTCAATACTCTCTCCTGTGTGTATGTGTGCAAGTTTTCCTCATATGGTTTAAAAATCCATGTATCTTGACATTTTCTCTGTTATGTAAGTAGGCTTTAGAAGATTACTTTAATGCCTGCCTCTTCATCACAGGTAAATACATATATGTATGAGCCATAATTTGTTCAATGTGCTCCTTATTGAACCATTTGGTTCTTTATGAGATTTTCGATCATAAACAATACTATAATGAACATTTATATGTGTAAGTCTGTATACAGTTATTTTACTAACTCCTAAAGTTATAACAAATGAACTTCCTCCATCCACTATGAGCCTGCACCCATTTTTTTTTGACATTTGAAGCATATTGTCAAAAGTGCTCTTACCTGAAACATTTTTGTGAGTGGATTCTCCTAGTTTCTCAGTTCACCACCTGTGGGAATTGTCCACGTTCATGTGAGTCATGTCAATATCATAAGCATGGGGAAATATTGAGACTTTGCTGGAACAATCATGGAATTAACACAGGGAGTCACTGGGATACAGGACTGGGTATCGTGAGCACACAGGGCTGTGCTTTTCTCTAACTTTCTGAACTGAGCCGGCTACTTTGAATGAAATACTTATAGGGAGAGAAATTCCTTAAGCTCTGAAAAACCATTTTACCTAGATCCCGACAGACAGCAAAATCTGTGGTGTGATAAATGGCATCTGACACCCAAGAAGGAACATACCCTGAAAAAGAAGCTCATATCACTCACTGATCTCTAATTCCAGGAAACAGGTGCCTGTGTGAGATGCATATCTGCCTCTGCCATCCACAAACACCAGCTCAAGAGGTCTGGCCTCATAATCAACGTGACTGAAGCACAGCTCCCAACCAGTGTGAGTTAAACTTTGTTCCCATAAAGAGCCCGGACACATTACTTGTCTGCAATTGACTTCTGAGGAGAAAAATAAAAGTAAATAAGCTATCCTTCAATATACGGATATTTTAATTGGTTAAAATGTATTTAAAGAATCCATATTTTTACATTTATATATACATATCCATCAATGTGTTGGGATTGTTTAAGAAGAATATTCATAATATGCAATAGCTGTTTAGGACCTTTTGTTAAAGGGCTTAAAGGGCCGGGTGGTGGTGGCGCACGCCTTTAATCCCAGCACTCGAGAGGCAGAGGCAGATGGATCTCTGTGAGTTGGAGGCCAGCCTGGGCTACAGAGTGAGTTCCAGGACAGGCTCCAAAGCTACACAGAGAAACCCTGTCTCGAAACACCCCCCCCCCAAAAAAGGCTTAAAGGATAATATTGCTAAAAATCAAATGTGTACCCATTCTTTCTATATCATTGCATCCCTACTATGTGCTATGTGCTAGCTTACATTTAGAGAGATGTAGACTATAAAATAAACAATGTTTGAAACACATTAAAGAGTCTCCCAGAATATATGTGAAATGCTTATTATAAATATGTTGAGCAAATTATTGGTCAGAGAAATTAAATCAAAATCATAACAAGAGACAAGAATAGATATGAAGGCCTGAAATCTCAGCATTAAAGAGGCAGAGACAGGAAGACTGAGAGCTTGAGGCTGCCCTCAGCTACACAACAAAATCCTGCCTGAATAATATAACAATAAGAAACTGCTTCATATTTACCAGGATGGTTATAATTAAAAATATGAACACCTATTACTAAAGCTATGGAGAAATTGGAACCTGTCCAAATCATGGGTAATGATGTAAAGTGGTATGTGATGGCTGGCTTTAACTGTCAACTTGAATCACCTAAGGAAGAGTCTCATGTGGACTTGTCTGTAGGACACTGTCTTCATTACGTTAACTGATGTGTGAGAACCCAGCCCACTGTGGGCAGCCCCATTCCCTGGGCAGGGGCTTGAACTCTATGGTTAGAGAATGGAGCTGAGCACTAGCAAGCAGCATGCATGCATTTGCTTTTCTCTACTCTTGGCAGTGGGTGGGGTGTGGCTAGCTGCCTCAAGTTCCTGCCACCTTGATTTCCCCACAATAATGGACTATAAACTGGAATAGTGGACTAACATAAGCATTTTCTCCCCTAAGTTGCTTTCTGTTGGGGTATTTTTATCACAGCAACAGAATTGAAACTAGTACAGTATGTAAAGTGGTTTGGACAATTTGACAGTTCCTAAAAATGCTAGAGAGTCACCATAAGGCCCAGTAGTTCCGCTTCTAAGTATACACACAAGAGAACTGCAAGCATATGTCCATACAGAGTGCACATATGGACTGTTCGTGGAAGATTATTCATAAGAACTAGAAAAATGGAAACAACTCTAGGAAGTATCAACTGGTAGATGGACAAACCTAATGCAGTACACTTACAAAGTGGAATAGAATTGGACATTAAAGGGATGAAATGGGCTGGGGAGATGGCTCAGCTGGTAAAGGTGCTCGCCTCAAACCTTATGAGCTGAATTCAATTCCTGAAGCCAACATAGTAGAAGAACACCGACTTCTAAAAGTTGTCCTCTGATCTCCACACAGGTGTCTCGGCATGTGTGTGTATGCACACACACACTAAATAAATAAATGCAAAAACCTAAATGGAGATGATCTAGCATGCAGACAATCAAACATGTTAAGTGAAAAAAGCCAGAAATAAAAAGACATATATTGTGACTCCGTTATCAGAAATGATCACAGTAGGGAGATTAATATGACAGAAAGTCAAGTATTTGTGGCCAAGTACTGGCAAACAGGGAGAGGGGAGTGATGGTAGGGGTATAGGGTTTCTTTTTGAAGAGACAAAGAACACATATTACTAATACACTAAAAACCACTAAATGTGGCACTTTAAAAGAGTGAAATCTATAGTTACTATATCACAACAAATACGTTTTTGACAAAAGGTATGAATCCTATGCTTATATTCACTAGGAAAGTTGGTTATAAGAAGATGGGGGTCCAGACATTGTGATGCATAGACATAAGCCTAGCACTCTCTGTGCAGGAGGAGGACTGTGAGTTTGAGTACATCTCAGGATAAACAGAGAGACCCTGTCTTGAAACAGGTTAGCAGGACTTCCATGGATGCAGAGTACCAGTGACTAGGATACATTGAATAAATATTTTTGAATGAATTAATGATTTCTAAAGAATTATTTAAGCTGATTGTTTCATGAAACCCCCTCTCTCTCCAACTGCCAAGATAATTAGGGGTGGGCCCAAACACTACAGACAATGAGGGTTGAGAAGCACCAAGATTAGCCTCATTCAATGACTGCCTTACAGTCTCATTGGCTTTCTCTACTATAAAACACCTAGAACTTTCTTCTCTCAAACCTTCTGAGCAGATTGATCTTGGATAC
>CABHPP010140473.1:20685-45619 GCA_902168425.1 Peromyscus attwateri | reverse complement strand
TTTTTTTTTTAAATAGCCAGGTATAGGGTAGACTTGTAATCCCAGCAGTGGGGAGGTGGAGACAGAAGGATTCCTGGGAGATGCCGACCAGTCAGCCAGCCAGCCAGCCAAGCCTACGTGGTAAGTTTCAGATCAGCGGGAGACATTGTATCAGAAGAGAGAAGAAGGGGGAGGACCGGGGAGGCGGCTCAGGTCAAGTGCTTTCTTTGTTTTGCAAGCAACATGCATGAAGACCAGACCCTCCTAAACGCTGGGTGGATGTTGCAGCCCACCTGTAAGGCCAGCTCTGGATCTCAGAGCAAGCTGGCCAGCTAGACTAGTCACAGCAGCAAGCTCTAGGTTCCAGGGTCTCGGTGGAATGTGATCAAGGAAGGCTTCCGTTGTCAGCCTCGGCCTCTCTATGCACACACATTGCACACACATGTGCGTCTACATAGGAGTACACACACCCATGCAAATGTGCAATAAAATATCCACACCACATATATACACATCAAAAAACTTAAAAGGTGTGTGGCAACTGAAAATAACACCCTGACTTCCACATGTATGTGCACACATGTGAACACATACTTACACACACACACACACACACACACACACACACACACACACACAATCTGTGGGTGGATTCCCACATATACAATGAGTTGGTTCTGTCCTGCCAAGGCCAATGGACACACCCAGAGGCAGCTGGGCCCTCAGCTAGCACACTGCTCCCCCAAAGTTAACCACAGAGCATCTGGCCCTCAGAAGCTTCGGGGCACAACACAAAGTCCCTGAACTCACATTTCTGTCCCCTCTCTCAAAGGGGTGGGGGGTGTCTCCTTGATTCTCTCCCCACTGATGTCTCTCTGTCCTTCCTGCCCACTCAGTCCTGGAGCAGTTCCCAGGACCTTGCTGAGCCATGTCTTGGGTGGGAACACCCACACGGGACAGCCATTAAAAATTAACTCCAGAAGTCTTTAGAAGCAGAGGAAGTCACCAGAGAGAAAGGATTCAGAGGACAGAGTGGGACTAGCGGTTTCGAGCACAGCATCTAGCAAGTTTTGACTGCAGACAGAGAAGACATTTATCTTTCTTTCAGAAAAGGATGAGAAATCTTTTTTACGCACTGGCCACGGAAAATGCTTAGCTCAGCAAATTCCACAAACCAAACACTATGACAGGACACTCGTCCTACCAGCCCGAGGGCCTCTCGTCAAATCCCTGTGCTGCCAGGTAAGGGAGCAAGGGCTGTTCATGGGTAGAGTAAGATGGTAGTTTGGCTCTGGGACGTCAGCCAGCATCACTTAACTGCTCTACGCCGAAAAGAAAGTCCTTTTCAGACACATGGCTCGGGGCCAGTCTTATCCATTCCTTAGTGTTTTTGAAGGTGAGGAGGGTGAGGGGGGAAATGCCAAATCTGAATGATGCGACAGTCCAGGGGTTTGTTCATTCTGGCAAGCAGTGTACCACCACCCGAGAATGAGCCGGGAACACACACTCCACCCCTCGCCCAGCATCCCAGCATCCCAGCACTTGGGAAGCAGAGACAGGAGGAAGTTGGCCACACATGTGAGGGCCAGCCTGATCCAGTCTGCACAGTGAGTTTCAGGCTAGCCAGGGCTACATAGTCAGATCCTGCCTCAGGAAGGGTGGGGGTGGAGCTGGAGAAATGGCCCTGCTGGTAAAGGGCCTGCTCTGCCTGGATCTCAAGCACTCACATATGCACCACACTGGATGAGGTGGGAGCAGGTGGGTCCCCAGGGTTTACCAGCTAACCAGCCGAGCCAATTGGTGAGCTGTGGATTCAGTGTTAGGCACCATCTCAAATGACAAGGTGAAGAACATTTGAGGAAAGATATCCGATGTTGACTTCTGGTTTCCACACATGTGTGGAAAGGAAGGAAGGGAGGGAGAGAGGGAGGGAGGGAGGGAGGGAGGGAGGGAGGAAGGAAGGAAGGAAGGAAGGAAGGAAGGAAGGAAGGAAGGAAGGAAGGAAGGGCCAATGAGAAGGCTCAGCAGGTAAAGGTGCTTGCCTGCAGCCTGGTAACCTGAGTTGGCACCCCCATGGTGGAAGGAGAGATGCAACTCCTGAAAGTTATCCTCTGACCTCCACACAGATGCTGTGGCCACCCCCGCCCCCAATACACTTACACACAAATAAATAAATGTAATTTTTCAAAAATTAAAAAACAAATTCTTAGGGTCTTAGCCCAAGACTTTCAGAACCAAACACTAGGGGGCTGAACTCAATGACCGTGGGGTCAGATGAGGCTCCAAAGTGACCCCTACCTTGTGATGCCAAGACAATCATCTCAAGAGCTCTCAAAGCAGGACAGGATGGGTATGGAACACAATGAAGCCAAGGGCATCAGTGAAGGCTGCACTGACCTCAGATTTTGGAAGTATGATTAGGGCCTCGGAAAACACTGGCAGGCTCAGTTTTCTTGTCTGTCAAATGGACAGATATCTGAGGGCTGGAGAGATGGGTCACCAGTTAACAGTACTTGCTGCTCTTGCAGAAGACCCAAGTTTGGTTCCCAGCACCCACACTGGGCAGCTCACAACTGCCTGTAATTTCAGCTCCAGAGGATCTGACATGCTCCCTTACCCCCACCCCCACCCCATACACATACATTAAAAATAAAAACAAATGTTTAAAAAACTAGACAGCTTTTTAAAAACTGCTAATGGCTGGCTTCCAGCCTGGGGAAAGCAGCTCTCTGGAAGAGAGGGTGAACATTCCGGGATTCTAAGGCTCTGGTCCCATTGTCTCCCACATAGCCGTTCCTTCTCCTCCAACCCTAGCCCCTTCTGGGAAGTAGCGCACAGAAGGATTCCACAGAGAGCCCAGAGCCAAGAGACGTGTGAACTAATGCCTCGGTTGACGGCAGGACTGATGTGGAGAGGAAGGAAATGGCCCACAAAACAAACTGCATAGACTGCCGTGAGAGGAAGCTGGAGGAACAACCGGCTGACGATAGGTAGAAACACAGGAAGTTCTAGAGAGGATGTATGGGTACTGTTTTATTACGCCTTCTGAAGGATGAAAATCGCAGTCCTTTCCTTGATAAACAGCATATTGTTTGGCGTGTGGTGATGGTTCTGGGGCCAGAACCTGGTCCTACTTCAAGCTACTTCAGGATCCTGCTTCTTCTGAGGGGCGGGGCCTGCTCTTCATGGTCTATGTCACTGGTTAAAATATGAGCGATGGTCTATACTTTCCACACAATAGAGTGCAGAGTGCGGCCATCCTAATGCTCGCTGTAGCTACAGGGTGTCTTCAACTTCAATGCTTAGACTCATGGAAAAAAACTATTACAGATGCTGGAAGAGGGGGGGAAAAACCATCAAAAATTTGTACTTGTCCTCTGATCATAACTATACAAGATATAAATGAGCCCGAATATACACAAAGGAAGTACTCAGTGAAAGTGGATGTGTGGCCTGGCCTGCCAAGAGTCCCAGCTACTCAGGAGGCTGCCGCAGGAGGACTACATAGTCAAGGCCAGCTTGGCCTGCAGAGCAATCCAGAGACAACTTGCGCAATTTACTGGTACTCCATTTCAAAAGTAAGAAGACCGTCGGGGAGATGGCTGAGTGGATAAAGACACTAGAGAACAAGGCTGATGTGAGTTCAATTCCCAGGACTCACACAGGGGAGAGACCCATCCTCTAACCTGCATGCGAGCGAGTGCGCGCGCGCACACATACACACACACACACACACACACACACACACGCACGCACGCACACAGAAATAAAAAACGTAAAGCTGGTGGAGTTGCTCAGTGGCCCTGTACTTGCTTGCTAAGCACTCAGGAAGTCCTGTGTCCAATCCCCAGTATCACAAAGAAAACAAAAAGCAGGTCTGTCGGGCTGCAGGTTCATCACCTTTCCCGTTTTTTACATAATGTGGTAGGCATTGATTTGATATTTAAAAAGTTTAAATAAAGCCAGGTGTGGTGGAGCACACCTTGAATCCCAGCACTTGGGAGAGAGAGGCAGATAGACTCCCTTCTATGAGTTCAGGGCCAGCCTGATCTACATAGTGAGTTCCAGGGCAGTTACAGTAATGAGACCCAGGCTCACACAAACAAAACAAATTAAATACATGATAACTATACCAAGAATTATGGGCTGAAAGTTCATGACCCTACCCCGAAATTCCAAGGTTGAAATCTAAGATCATGAGGTCCGGGAGTTGTGTCTTTGGGAGGACATGACGCTAAGGAGGCAAATCCTCGTGGATGGGGTCAGAGAGCTAGGCCGCCACACAGGAATGCAGCAAAAGCCAACAGTCCGCCACCAATCTAAACCGTGCTGTGCTGGCACCCTGACCTCAGATTCCCCACCCACCCTCCAAAATGATAAGAAGCAAGCAGCTGGTTCATAAGCTCCTGCATCTACACTGCTGTCACAGTGAGCCACGTGGAGTATAAAGCTTCCGGGATTCACTCATGTCTCCGAGAGTGTAACCTGCAAAACACGGTGTTCTGCTGGGTTGGGAATGGTGAGTGAGAGGGTTATAACTCATGTGACAACCAGTTCCCCTGAGACACCAGAGCCTGAGTCTGGGCTATGGAAGTGGGTGTGGACTACCAGGCACAGGGGCAGGTGGATCCAAACGGTGGAGTGGAGGAGCGAAAGAGCTGAGGAAGTTGCCCACCTGTCCTCCTGAATGTCCAACTTCTGAAGCAACTGCTAAGGCCCAGGCTCCTGACCAGGACCCACGGTGTGTGGAGAAGGGGGGAACAAGATGGTCACCTATCAGCAGGATGTGTGTGCTTAGAGGCTTCCAGAACTGTCTTCTGACCTTAGCTGGCTACGAGGGGACAGTAAGTGGAGGAAGGGCACTCCCCCCTTCCCCATCTCTCAGGGCTCAGGCTGTGAGGGAAGAGCCGCACAGTGGGAGCTTTTGGTCCACCACGAGCTGGGGTGTCTGAGGCCTCCTCCAGCCTTCTGACTCACGCAAGTAACGCGCAAATATGATTATTCTCCACTCGTGCGGTTCCTCTCATCATAGCAAAGGTAAATAACTGGGTACAACGGTGAACACCTGCAATCCCAGCACCTGGGAGTCCCTATGGGTGTGGGGGGTGGTTAGTAAATGTTCCATGAGATGCAAGTCTGTCTCCATGGGAACACCCCAACCAGCCTTCTCGTCCTTACCCCTAACTTTAAGAGACCCATCTGTTTATCTCTCTTTCTCTTCGGTATAGAAAAGACCAAGTCTGGTGATGTCAGGGAAGAGCCCCAGAGGAACTTCAGCAGCGCTTTCCAACAGTCAGGCGGCTTCAGTCACCCTGGCTCAAGTCACCACTACCTTGTGTGTGCCGGGCCTACAGGATTGCTCTCAGCACCTTGTGTGTGCCGGGCCTACAGGATTGCTCTCAGCACCTTGCGTGTGCCGGGCCTACGGGTTTGCTCTTCCTAGTCTCCCATTTTAATGTCCCTTTCTCTCTGTTCACTACTGTCCCTGCAGACAATGCACACAGACAACTGAGAGGCAGTGAAAACACTCGATGGAGTTACCTGCTAATGGCAGATCACCGACCATCGGGAAATCAGAGGTTGACAGGTGGACAAAGGATGAAGAGGCCTCATTGTTATCTCCAGTCCTGTCCTGTCCTGTCCCCCAAACCTAACTGCCAAGCCTCAAGGCTGCGTGACCCTCGGGGAGGGGAAGCCTTTGCCCCAGGGGCTCCTGGCAGCCTGAGGATATTCAAAGGCCCTGTTTAGCAGGGCCAGGCACCTGTTGTTCTAAGAGGAAAGGAAGCCCATGGTTTATGTTTTTATCAGAATTCAGGGATTTTTTTTCCCCTAGTGAGGTCAGCCATGTGCTTTCAGGAGCAATAATGGGAGTAAAACAAGCTTGGGAGTGATTTAAACCTGATCCCCCCACCCCCTGCACAGACCACTGCACACCCAAGCAGGCGCTCCCATTCACAGCTCCCATCCTCTCCAGTTACATGGCAAAGGGCTCCCGACTCCCAGATGCCGAACCAGCCAGCATTCACAGAAAGCCACTGTGGGGAGTGCGGGACAGGAGAGGGGACATCCTGACACCACAGCAGACTGGAGAGAAGGGGGTCAGGGGACTGGGTTGCTGCAGAGGAAGCTCTCAAGGGCAAGGCAACCAGACTTGACTCACAGATCAACACCTAGAAACACATTACAGGCCTGCCGGGCAGTGGTGGCGCACGCCTTTAATCCCAGCACTCGGGAGACAGAGGCAAGTGGATCTCTGTGAGTTTGAGGCCAGCCTGGTCTACAAAGTGAGTTCCAGAGCAGCCAGAGCTGTTACACAGAGAAACCCTGTCTTGGAAAACCAAAAAGAAAAGAAAAAGAAACACATTACACACCAGAACAGAAAGATAGATGTACCCACCATCTCCAAGGCTCACACCAGCTGCCAGGGAAGCCATGCTGCCTCCATTTGTTTTTTTTTTTAAACTCTGTCAATACCAAGCATGTCATTACATTTCCAGATGGCTTACTGGTGATCAGAAGATAGAATGAACCCACACATTCATAGACCCGTAAATGGATAAACAAAATGTGGTATATCCATTCAATGGATTAATATTTGGTCATAAACAAGTGAATAAAGTGTTGATACAGGCTACAACATAGATGAAACTTGAAACATTATACCACACAAAAGAAGCCGCACATGTCTACTTGTGATAGGTCCAGAACACGGAGAAAGGGTTGAGGGAGGGAGCAATGGGGATATGCTGCCAATGGGTTATGAAATGCCATCAATTGAGACAGTGGTAACAGCTGCACAGCCTTTCAAATGTACTGAAAACCACTTAACTGTATCCATTAAAAGGATGAATTTTGTGGTATGCAAATCTCAATAAACTTATTATTTAAAAACTGGCTTGTAGCTTTTCTAAATGCAAACTAGTCTCCTGTTTTTGTGTACAGTGTATATGGATTCCATTTAGTCTATATTAATAATTCAAGGAAGTAGTTTTGATTATCAGCCAATAGGTACCACTGGTGGTGAGTAAAACCATGTGTGGCCCTGCCTATAAGTACTTCTCAGTATCTAACCCACTTCCACAGTGTCCTGTGTTTCTCCCTGCCCAGTCTCTGTGCAGCAAAGACCAGCTTCCCCACCCCACCCCTGCCCGCAGTTCAGGCAGACAGGCCCAGGCAGGCTCAGACAGTTGCAGGCACCTGGGCCCCTCGGCCTGAGAAGACTGATTTGTTATCTTCATTGGCCTTTTGAGAGGAAGAATTGTTGGATATGTTTAAATTTCTCCTCTGGAACCTAAGCTTATGTGGGGAAAGAGGCACATTTGGATCCTTTAAACTATCGTCAGCCAGGCATAGTGGTGCACTCCTTTAATCCCAGCACTTGGGAGACAAAGGTAGGCGGTCTCTATGAGTTTGAGGCCAGACTGGTCTACAGTGAGTTCCAGGACAGCCAGGGCTACAGAGTGAGACCCTGTTTGAAAAAACAAACAAACAAACATATATATACACACATATATGTGTGTGTGTTTGTATGCATATATTGTTGCTGCTTATTATGCATTTTAAAAAATTCCGTTGGGTGGGGGTGTAACTTACTTGCTAGAGTGCTTGCCTGGCACACCTAAGGCACTGAGCCTGATCCCCAAGCCCTGAAAACAGGATGGTGCACACCTGTAACTCAGGGAGAGGCAGGAGGATCAGAAGTTCAAAGTCATCCTTAACGACATAATGAATTCGAGATCAGCCTGTGGGCTCCGTGACCACAGGAGACCCTATATCAAACAAACAAACATCTCTTGGGCACTTCCTAAGTGCCCAGCCCTGTCTAGATGCTAGAAGGGCACAGTGAACAAGCTTGGGTGGCGGTGACTTTAGAGCACATGAGGTGAAAGGTGACCCCTGGTGGCCGGAGGATGGTGAGGAGGAGGAAGAGGGTGGGGAACAGTTTGAAGTCATGTGGTCATAGGAGGTCGCTGAGAAAGGAGGCAAAGAGGAGAGGGAGGGAGCATGCTACGAAGAGGAACGTTCTGGGGAAGAACAGCACAAGCAGAGAGGCCTGAGACACAGTGTGCCAAGGGACTTCGGAAACAGGAAATGGGGCTCCGTGGTTAGGAGCACTGGCTGCCCTTGCAGAGGACCTTAGCTCAGTTCCCAGTAGCCATGTTGGGTGGCTTGTAACTGTTCAAACTTCAGCTCTAAGGGATCTGACGCCCTCTTCTGGCCTCTTCAGAGACCAGCACACATGTGGCATCGACTCATGCAGACATATACACATCCATGTATAAAAATTTAAAGACTGGGCTGGAGAGATGGCTCGGTGGTTAAGAGCACTGGCTGCTCTTCAAGAGGACCCAGGTTCAATTCCCAGCACCCACATGGCTGCTCACAGCAGTCTGTAACTCCAGGTCTAGGGGATCCAATGCCCTCATGCAGACATGAATGTGGACAAAACACCAATGCACATAAAATAAAATTAAATTAAATCTTAAAAAAAAATTTAAAGATTAGCATGACTGGTTGGGTGTGGTAGTGCACACCCTTAAACCCAAGGCAGGTTTTTGTGAGTTTGAGGCCAGTCTGGTCTACATACTGAGCTCCAGGCCAGCCAGAGCTACAAAATTATGTCTAAAAAGGAAAAAATATAAAGATAAAATAAAATAAAGATAAAAGCCAGTGAGGGAACACAGGCCAAATGGTCATGGAGTGGTGAGCTCAAACAGAGCGGCAAGGCTCAGACCTCTACTCTCCACCTCAAGCGAGGGAGAAAAAACTATTAGCATCCATCACTACAACACTCTCTGGGGCTTGTCCTGTAAGTTTAGGTCAGGGCCTCTCACTGAACCTGGAGCTCAGTGTTTACCACCAGGCTGGCTGGCAAGCTGTGGAGATGCTGCATTTGCCCACCCCCGCCGGGCCCCCACCCGCACCGGGCCCCCACCTCGGCCGGGCTCAGCACGGCATTACAGATGTAAGGCTCTCCTGGTTTTGTGTACGTGCTGGGACTCGGGTCTCCATAATTGTACAGCAAGCACTTTGCCCACTGTGCCACCCAGCCCTGCTCTGGGTGTGTGTGTGTGTGTGTGTGTGTGTGTGTGTGTGTGTGTGTGTGTGTGTGTTGTTTTTGAGACAGGGTCTCACCGTGTAATTCTGACAGTGCACTCACTCTCTAGACCATGCTGGCCTCAGGGGCAGAGCTCCACCTGCCTCTGCCGGGATTAAAGGCTGCACGCAGGCAGCGCCCCCTCACCGCCCCACCATTCTGACACCATCCTTCCTCCAATGTCTGTAAAACCTAGATTCATTTTCTCCTCGGCAAATAGGCACAGAACTCATCTTGTCCCTAGGCAGGAAACTCCAAGGGGAGTCTCCGTCTCTGGGGTCACCTGACCTCTTCCTGCCCCAGAATCCAACGAGGCAGGCACAGCAGGGACCTCCATGCCTGGCTTCCTGGCCAGGTGGGAAGAAGAAGTTTTCAAAGGGCCACTGCTGGGCTTGGGCTATTCAGAACCAAGATCTACGGGAGACAGAGGCAACTCCAGTGAGGGAAAGACTGTGGGAGAGGACCAAGACATCTGCTGTGAGATTGTGTCTTCTCCGCAGCTGTGAAATCTCCACATACAGTCCTCTAAAGACCTGAACAGTGGCAGCAAGTTGACACACCAATGCAGACCGGGAGTGGGGGAGGGGGCTGTTCTCACAAGGCTCCACTCCCAGGTAGAGAGCTATGGGAATCAATGGCTGCTGAGAGAGGAAGAATTGGTCTTTTTCAGGCATGAGCCCCTGGTAGGTTATCCAATGCCAAGCAGTCAGCCCCAAACACAAATGAGCACCTCTAAATGAATTCAGCAGCTGCATTATAAATGGGGGGGGTAAACATAATTAAAGAATAAGAGAACATGAATTTGAGGAGGGGGAAACATGGAGGGAGCTGGAGGAGAGGGAATGATGTAAAATGTTTATTATTTATTTACTTATTAATTTATTGGTGTTTGAGACAGGGTTTCTCTGTGTAGCTCTGGCTGTCCTGGAACTCACTCTGTGGACCAGGCTGGCCTCGAACTTACAGATATCCGTCTGACTCTGCCTTCCAAAGGCTGGGATTAAAGGCGTGCACCACCACCACCACCTGGCTGAAATTCTTAATAAATACATTTAAAAGAAAAAAACTTTGGCAACAGGGAAATGGCTCAGTGAGTAATGTGCTTGCAATATAAATATGAGGCTACGTAGGGTGGCCTACCTGTAATCCTGGAGCTAAGGAAGAAAAGACAGGGGATCCCCAGAGCAAGGTAGCTACCTAGAATAGCCAAATTAGCAAGTTCTTGAGAGACCTGCTTTGGTATAAATGGTAGAGAGCGACAGAAGGAAGATATCAATGCCAATCCCTTTCTTCCGCGTGCGCGCGCGCGCGCACGTGCGTGCATGCATTCACATCCCACAGACATACACATAAAAGAGACACTGTTCGTGTCCCCCCCCACCCCAAACTGATTTTGGAAAAAAAAATTCCAAATAGAATTTCCAATTCCGATCTTTCAAACTTAAAATTAGTTTAATTGTCTAACTATCAACCCGAGCAAAACCCAAACCGCCAACTAACATCCTGATTGATGGTTGGGGCTCCTTGCATTCCAGGCTAATGACTCTGTAATTATAAATTCCAGTCCTCTCAAGAAGAGCCTGACACTCTAGGATCCAGGCCAGTGGCCTTGACACTCAAGGCAGGGAGCTGGCTAAGTCTGTCGCTCAGCCAGTGGGCTGGTATTGGTGGCACAGATATGCAGCCAGGGGACAGAAAGCCACAGCATAGGGTCCCTGTCCCACCCTGCTTAGGGAACCGAGACCCCCCTGTGGGAGCAGCACCATCGGTTTTGTCTTGTTTTCTCAACACCTGCAGATAAATAATACATACTCGTACCATCGGTTTTGTCTTGTTTTCTCAACACCTGCAGATAAATAATACATACTCGTTATAAGGCCAAGGAGAAGACCAGCTGTGTGGACTGGGGTGTCCATAAGGGGTGCTAACCAGGCCATGGAAGGCAACATTGTTAGGTAAGGGACAAGACCTTAAACAAGAGCTGAAGTCCAGGGGGGACGTCGGGGTACCCCGAGTGTGTCGAGTGAGTGGGATGGGAAGCTGCTGAACGAAGGCACTGGGTAGAAGTTGAGACTGGTCTCAAGGGGCAGGTCAGATAGGGAAGGCCTTCAGAACTGGGGGGCGGGGTGGGGGTGGGGGTATCTTAGAGTTGGTGTGAAAAGCAAAAGGAGCCACCATAGATTTCCTAAAAAACGAAGAATTGGGAAGGTGGAACTGATCCTAATGGGCAAGGTTAAACTCGATGGAGGGAGCAGACAGGATGTTCTCACCCAGACTTCTGTCCTTGGTGGAGGCAAGTCTGGCTTCCAGCCCATCTTTAGTTCCAAACTCTCTGTTGATAGATAACCTGCAGCTGTGTCTAAATCCAGCTTTGCTGGGCAGTGTATGGCACTCAGACTCTGGGGCTATACAGCCCCAGTTCCCTGATGTCGTCCCTCTCCTTTCAGACTGTCCCTTCTCCCTGGCTTCACAAGTCCCCTCAGGGGCTATAATTGGGCCTGCATGCCAAACTCCCTTGCTATTTTTAAAAATGATTTACTTTTTAAAAATATATGTATACGCTTGTGCGTGGGCCTGAGGGTGTTTAACTGTACCGTGTGTATGCAGCAGCCCATGGAGACCAGAGGAGGGTGCCAGGTCCCCTGGAACTGGACTTGCAGGTGATTGTGTACTGTTCCATGGGTACTGAGAACCGAACCGGGGCCCTAGTGCAAGAGCAGTGCACGCGTGCTCTTAACACTCGGCCCTCTTGTCAGCTCTTCCCTTGCTATTTCCAGTCCTAGCATTTGTTCATGCTTGTTTCCCTGAGGTATGACTGCACACCCAAACTTAGACATATTTAATATATGCAATCAATGCCTGTGGACATGTGGACATATACACCCACGTTACTATCACCACAATGGGGGCGGGGTGGGCAAGAAATCCATCTAAAATCTCCAAAAGTTTGTGTTCCTTTCCTTTTTTCTTGTAACATACAATAATAAATTTACCTTTTTTTTTAAGATTTATTTATTTATTATGTATACAGTGTTCTGTTCCCATGTATCCTTGCAGGCCAGAAGAGGGAGCCAGATCTCGTTACAGATGGTTGTGAGCCACCATACGGGTGCTGGGAATTGAACTCAGGACCTCTGGAAGAACAGCCAGTGTTCTTAACCTCTGAGCCATCTCTCCAGCCCCGTACCTTCTTAACACAGTTCTAAAAATTACTATTGCATGCATGTGTGTAAATGCAGGTGCATGCATGCCATGGCTCGTGTTTGGAGGTCAGAGGACAACTTGGTTCTCTCCTTCCATCTTGTTCTTAGGTGGGGGTCTCTTCTTGTCCCTGCTACTTCAGGCTGGCTGGCCTACAAGTTTGCAGGCAATTCTCCGGCTCTCAGCCTCCCCTCTTACATAGCAGTATTGGGGTTACAGATGTATATCCCTGCATCTGTTTTTTCACGGTCTTAAGAGATCAAATTCAGGGCACTGGGCATGCACAGCAAGCCCTCTCACCTGCTGAGCCATCGTTTTTGTCGTTAACAACATGCTGTTAACTACCAGTATGATGTGGTAGACCAGATGTCCACAACTTCTCATCTTGTGTGACTGAAACTTAGAACCATTAACTAACATCTCCCCATAGCCTCCTCTCCTTACCCCCGGCCATAATCATCTTCCACATCATGCTCCAACTTTAACTGTTTTAGTGTCCTCCTAAGCAGAATCATGCACCAGCGCTTGTCTCTCGGAGGCTAGTTTATTGCTTGTAATGCTTCCCGGGTTGGTCTGAGTGGTTGAAAAGTAAGAGCTCCCTTGTTCTAAGGCTGACGATAGTCCTGTATGTGCCCATCACGCTTTCTGTGTCCACTCCTCTAGGGATGGACACCTGCATTGTTTCCACATCTTGGCTCTTGTGCATAAGGCTGCAAAGCACATGAGAGCATGTATGTTTCTGAGATTCTCACTGGAATATTCTTTGGGATAGATATCCCATAGTGAGACTTCTGGGTAACACAGTAATGGTTTAATTTTTAGGGTTTAAAAACACGTATTTGATCCATGTGTCTATATAAGCTTATGCCCACCACATGCGTTCAGATCCATGCAGAGGTCAGTGGGCACCGGATCTGCCGGCTACAGTTGCAGGAGGCTGTGAGCTGACATGTGGGTGCGGAGAACTAAATTCACATGTTCTGCTCGAGCCACAAGTGCTCCTGACTGCCAGGCCATCTCTGAAGTCCTAGTTGTTCTTTCTTTTTACATTTCTTTATTTTGTGTATGAGGAGGGGAATGGATGTGGAGGTCAGAGACCATCTTTGCAGGAATCAGTCTCCTTCTACCACGCATGTCTGGAGGATCAAACCTAGGTCATCGGGTTTGGCAACAAGTGTCTTTATCCACTGAGCCATCTTGCCAGCCCAAAGTTTAGCTGAATAAGTGCCATATTGTTTTCTATGGTAGCTACACCTCCACGCTGTGTACCAGCTCTTACCCGCCAGGCAGTCCCAGATTACTGAGACCAGCAGGGCATCAGGAGGACTGCAGAGGTGGAACAAAACACTGTCTAACTATGAAGGTAGGTACCTAAGCAGAAACAGAGATAAAAAGAAAAGTGTGAACACATATGCCGGCCCTGCAAAACATCTAAACCCATAACACACAGACACACTATAAACACTGATCCCCTGCGGTTGAGAAATGGGTATCCTGCTTAATCAGATGTCCTGGTTAACTGAGAGTTGCCCAACAGACAAGAACACATGCCTGGCTCTAGGTAAACTCCACCCTGGTCTTGAACATGCCCTGGAGTTTATATTAAGCACCTTCCCTGCAACTTACAGGGGTGTCGAACCTGTGGCTCAGGCACCTCCTGCAGCTAAACATAGCTATGAAACGGGCCCAAGACAAAAATCATAAACTTAGGTAAAACACTGAGATTCTTAGAAAAAAAAAATGCAACTCAATTGCAACGTTCTGAAGCGTGAACTTTCTAAGTGACACCGCGACAAATGTCAAATGATTGACACCTCTGAATCAGAATCACAATGGTCTAAGGGCACCTGTCATTCCCATTAGCTACTTTTCTATCACTGGCTCTCTAGTTTCTTCGGGTAAGAGCTGACGGTGGCGGAGAGGAAGCATGGCAGCTGGAACAGGATACGGAGAGCTTACATCTTACTGCACGCATGAAGGAGAGGCGCACCAGAGAACTCAAAACCCACCCACCCCAAGTGACAGTGACCTACTTCCTCCAGGAAGGCCACAGTACCTAAACCTACCCAAACAGTGCCACCAACTGGGAACCAAGTATTCAGATGCCCGAGACTGTGGGGGGATAGTTTTCATTCAAACCACCACATTCCACTCCTTGCCCCCCTAGCCTCTTGACCACATTATAATGCAAAGTACATTTGGTCCACCTTCAAAAGTCCCCGTAGTCTTTCACAGTCTGAACACTGTTTAAAAGGCCAGATTCTCTTCTGCAATTCAAGGTAATCTCTTAAGTGTAACCCCCTTGGAAAAGCATTACATTTCCAATATACAGTGGCACTGAATTTACATTACCATTCCAACAGGGAGCATCGTGAGGAAATACTGGGCCAAAGCAAGATCAGAAACCCAGCAAGGCAAACATCAGATTCTCTGGCTCCAGGTCCAGTGCCAATCAGCTTAGATGGCCCCGCCCTTCCAGCTTGGCTGCCGGAAGCCTGTAACTTGCAATCTCTCTCTTTGGCTGGTTCTTCTCCTTGTGTGCAGCTCTTCTTCACAAATATCTCATTGCTCTGGCATCTCCAACATCTTGGGGCCTCCAATACAATCCAGGATTCCCTTCCACAGCTCTCACCATGACCTCCAGGGCCTCTTGTCCCCTGAAAGCCTTCACACAGGGACATCCTTGCCACACACAGCCTGGGCTTGGTGGCTTTCTGAAACCATGGGGGAAATTTCCATCATTCCTTATCTCTTGCATCCTTCTCGATACTAGGGCCAAGTGAATGACACTGCCAAGTTCAGCTAGCAGCTTGAGATGGCCAGGGTCCCTTGAACCACATCAGCAACAGCTTGAGCGCAGCTGCTTTTCAGGAGCAGAAAAAGGCCTTCCGTTCTTTCACAAGTTGGGAGCTTAGCTGAGTGGGGTCTTGCCCTGAGCACACCCTTCTCTTTATTCCAGAGCTGAGCAAAAGGTGGCTCCTTATCTCTTTCAGCACAAGTCTTGGCTGCAACATTAAGCTGTTGGGGTATTTTTTCTCCCCAAACTATACACTCTGTATTTCTTTCTGTCCTGTTTGCTCTTTTTCATTGTAGGCGTGAGTGATTACTAATAACCACACAACAGAGTCAATATTAGGCTGCCTTGAAATCTCCTCCAAAGAAATCAGTTCATTACTTTTAAATTTAGCCTCAGGCAGGTTCTTATGACAAGGTTAAAAGGCAGACAAATTCTTTGCTAAGGTATCACAAGAATGGTCTCTAGACCAGTTGCTAATACTGTTCCCCCAAGAAACCTCTTGAGCTGGGCCTCCATAGTCCACATTGCTCTCAGCACTACTGTCTTCCAGGCTTCTAACAGGAGGGCCCATCAAGACCCTGCTTACAGCATTTAACTGCTTTCCTAGTCCAAAATCTAAGTTTTCTACATTCTTCCAAAAACCAGCATGGTTGGGTCTGTCACAGCAATACCCCACCTCCGGTACTGACTTCTATGTCTGTTATTTTCTATACTGTGGTAAAACACCATGATGACGACGACAGCATGTAGTGCCAGAGACATGATCATGACAACAGAGAGGAAGCATGGCAGCTGGAGCAGGAAGCTGAGAGCTCACATCTTCTACTGTAAGAGTGAAGCAGGAAGAGCACTGGGAATGGCAGGAGGCTTTGCGACCTCAAGGCCCACCCCCCACTCCCCCCTCACCCCCCCCCCCCCCCCGTGACATACTTCCTCCAACAAGGCCACACCTCCTAAACCTACCCAAACAGCGCCACCAACTGGGAACCAAATATTCAAATACCCAAGACTATGGGAGACATCTCATTCAAACCACCACAATTCCCACCCAGCTTCAGGAAGCCATGCCCCACAGTGGGGTCTGGGCTGACTACATGCAGTACATCAAGTTCTGGAGTAGATGGGATGTAAGGAGCAGAACTGTGGGTAACTACCATGCCCATCAACCTATGACCTTTCCACAACTCTCACACCTACCCAGGCCCTGTCAGGACACATCTCTATGCCCCCCACCATATCCTCCCATCCCTCTGGACCCCATCTCTAAATCCCAAAGTGTTTGCCTGCGTGTGAGATCACAGTAGCCACCTAAGATGGCAATGCTCCAGGTCCAGACCATAGCTTTTCAACAACCAAGCTCAGCACTGGGGCAAATGCTACTGCCCCCCGGTGCTGGACTCTGGCGCCAAGTCCTGCCGCCAAATTACAGTCTCCAGCCTGAGGCCTCGAGGGCAGATTACTCAGGAGGCAGATGTTATAGCTCCACTGAGCCTGGAGGCTATAGGACGGTTTAATAGGTATGAAAAGAATTCACCATACCATTTGCCCCACAAACAAGTTTTTCTTTTTAAGGTTCACTGTATTTTTGATTATGTGTTTATGTGTATGCCTGTGTGCAGGTATGCATATGGAAGAGTTCAGAAGAGAAAGTCAGGACCCCCGGTGCTGAAGTCGCCCAATGTGTGTGCCGGGAATCAAACTCAGGTTTTCTTCCAGAGCAGTACACACTACTAACTAAGCCATCTCTCCAGCTCCACAGATAGGTTCTAAAACCTTGTTCCGCTGTCTAATTGTGATCGTGACGGTTAACTATGCAAACACAAGGTATAAATATAAGCTAAATCAAGTGACCATCAAGACTGCAACCTCGAATAAGTTCCATGTATAGATTCACTAACTGACTAGGGCCACAAGTTATCACAAACACAAACCAACAGCCACGGCTTCTTCAGTGCCACGGAGCATCTAACAGCACAAAGAAAGTCTGGGGACTCTTATCAAAACGGTCTTAGGTGTGTAAGTTAAAAATCTGGCATTCTGGAGGAAATGAATCACAGTGAAATGTAATTAAAATGCATTTAAAACTCTCCCTGTAAAGCCGGGCAGTGGTGGCACACGCCTTTAATCCCAGCACTGGGTGGCAGAGGCAGGCGGATCTCAATGAGTTCGAGGTCAGCCTGGTCTACAGAGCGAGTTCCAGGACAGGCACCAAAACTACACAGAAAAACCCTGTCTTGAAAAACAAAACAAAAAACAAACAAAAAAACTCTCCCTGTAGGAGCCTCCACTGATGTGTGAAGATGCTTCAGGATTTACCTGACCCAGAAAAGAAATCATGAAATAAAGAGGTTCACTTTATGAACACTAGTGGAATTGTCTGGCCATCAGTGTGGGGCATGTAGCTGACGAGCCAGAGTCACTAAAGAACCTACTTTGTCAATCCAAAGAAGGGGCTGGTGGGGGTGACCAGGCCTAACAGTGGGGCTGGATACAAGGTTGGTGGCAAAAAGAGAATGCTGAATTTTCTGGATGCCCTGGTTTAAACACGATTAAGAGTGGGGACCGGGTGCTGAAGAAGTTAAGAGCACCGGCTGCTCTTCCAGAGGACCCGGGTTCCATTCCCAACTCCCACATGATGGCTCATAACCGTCTTTAACTCCAGTTCCAGGGACCTGACACCCTGTCCAGAGCATGCTTCTGGGACCTGGCCAGGAGGGACGATAAGGGACTAAGGCTTGCTGGACCATGGAGGGGCTTTAGGGAATCTGGGGACAATGGCTGGCATTCCCACCATCAGCCCACGGTCTGCTGGGGAGGGTACCACCCTACCAGGCAGGGATCTTTTTAATCCTGTCATTCAAATATCTAGGGAGGATCTCTGGCCTATATAGGCAGTTCTTCACAAACTTGGCTGCATATCAGAAGCCCCTGGGGAGCTTTTAGAAAATTCCAGTGAAGCTGCAGCCCCACCCCAGGCCAGCTGAACCACGGGTCTTTGGGTGTGGGGGCTGGGCATGAGCAGTTCTGAAAAGCTCCCCAGATGATTCTAATGTGCAATCCCGGGTTGAGAGCCACTGGACCCTCTGACCTTTGAGGGCTTTTCTTTCTCAGAATCTGGAGAGAGTGCATTTTGTGTTTATCTTAGTGGTTCTCGGAGCAGGCCCCAGGGCTGCCTGGAGTCTGGTTTCCTCCAGGTTCAGTCTAAGGCGCCCTTTATGGGAAATTGAATAGGTGAAGAGTTCTGTGTGCGTGCGCGTGTGTGCATCTTTGTGTGTTCCTATAGGCACATGCATGTGGAGGCCAGGGGTTGACAGGGTGTTTTCCTCAGTTGCTTTCCCTGATTATATGAGACATGATCTCTCACCAACCTGGAGATTTGGCCACGGAGCCCTGAGGACCTGCCTCCACTGTGCGCCCCCTGCATGGGGGGAAGGGGGGGAGGGAGGGAAATGTTTGCTTTGAGCCACAAGTGCTCTTTTTTAGGGGGAGGGGATTCGAGACAGGGTTTCACTGTGTGGCCCTGGCGGTCCTGGAACTCATGCTGAAAAACCAGGCTGGCCTCGAACTCACAGAGATCTGCCTGCCTCTTCTTCCTGAATGCTGGGACTAAAGGTGTGCACCAACAAGTGCTTTTTATGGCTTGAGCCATCATCTCTCAGCCCCTGGATGGGCAATTCTAATGCCTAGGGTTTGGTGGCAAGAAAGAAAAAGAAAAAAAGAAAAAAAATGTCCCACTCTACACTGGCATTAACTCAGTAAACTTTGATTGTGGAGTAAACATCCATGCACCAGAAGCACACAGATCAACCAGAATCAAACTCCTAGGAATTTCAAGGCTGGGATGTCATTCCTAAAACAAGCAGATGCTGCCAATCAAAGTGGAGAATACCAATGCCATAAATGACCCCCTCCTAGAGGGGAAAGGTCAAAGGTCCCTGCCCCAGTGCGACTGACAGCACCCCAAAGGCAGTCAGAAAAGAGAACCCAGAATTCCTCCCCTTAGGGCAAAAGAGCACAGAAAGGCTTGACACACACCCCAAACACACACACACACACACACACACACACACACACACACACACACACACTGGCTCTAATGGTTCTGTTCAGTTAGAAAAACAGAGACAAAGAGGGACTGGAGAGATGGCTCAGTGGTTAAGAGCACATGCTGGTTTTTTTTTATTAGATATTTTAAATTTTATTCATTTTTATTTTACGTGTATTGGTGCTTTGCCTGCATATATGTCTATCTGTGTGAGGATGTCAGGTCCCCTGGAAATGGAGTTACAGACAGTTGTGAGCTGCCATGTGGGTACTGGGAATTGAACCCAGGTTCTCTGGGAGAGCAGTCAGTGCTCTTAACCACTGAGCCCTCTCTCCAGCCCCAGCACATACTGTTCTTGCACAGGACCCGAGTTTGATTCACAGCACCCACGTCAGGCAGCTCACAACTGCCTGTGACTCCAGCTCCAGGTGATCTGATGCCCCTCTGACCTCCTACACACACACACACACACACACACACACACACACACACACCCTCTGCCATATGCGCACACACACATTCACATCTTGAAAGACCAAGAACACTTGAGAACCTCTGCTTTGGCGTTCGACCTTCTAGCTGGGGCTGAGGAGGAGCCTCGGGGGTGTGGGGCCTCTACCCCAGCTCTGGACTAACACAAACAAGACATTTCAGCTAATACATGCCCAGGGCCCCACAACCCAGAGGTTCTGAGAACAGGATTTAGCCACTTGTACTTGGGGGGCGGGGCGTGCTCCAAGGAATTGGGGTGAGGGTGCAATATTAATTCTCAACCTTGGGGAGACCTCCTAGGGCATGGATCTCCAGCCCTATTTTCTAAGGGCGGGCAGCCAGGCCATAGCCTGACACCTGGCTTGCCATGCCAGGCCTACCTAGACAGTCAGCGGCGTCTTCCCCGTTCACCAGGCTACTGCTCGGGCTCCAGCTGGACAGGAGTCTTTGAGTCCCACCTCTGGAGAACCATCTAGCTCTGTCATCTGGCTTAGGTGGTACAGACCCTGCTGCAAGTAAATAAAAAGCCAACCCTGGGTCCAGTGTGGACAATCTCATCTTCCTACCATGGGCTAAGTATGTACAAAGTGCATATACATGTATATACACATAGACATACATATATACATATACACGTATAGATTGCCTCTCTTACCTGTGGGCTTCCTCTAGATAGAACATGACACCCCACAGCATCTTCCCCTTCCTCTTAGGCATTCACCCCCATCCCAGGAGACAGGAAAAGCCAGCTAGGTGAACTCTGGGATGGGATAGGTCACTCCAATGCATCTCTCCTCACTCATAGCCCAGATCCCACTTTCCACACCTTAAGGAAAACTACAGCCTTGGGCTGACTTTGATCCCCTCCTCTTAGGGCTGAACCAAACACCCACATTTTATTTTATTTGGAGCATTTTTTTTTGCTGTTGTTGACAGGTTGGTTTGTTTGAGACATGTCATATTTCACTAGGCTAGTCTATAGCCCAGGCTGGTATGGAACTCACTATATAACCCACGCTGTCCTTGAACTGGTAGCAATCCACCTGCCTCAGCCTCCCAAGTGCTGCAATTACAGTAGTAAGCCATATGCCAGATCTCCAGATTACATGTTCTAGACTTCATTTACCTTAAGAAATATCCTTAAAATATCATGCATAGCTCCAAACCACCAGGAGATCTGAAAATCCCCCAGAAAATTAGGATGAGCAAAATTATCCTGGAGACTCCGCAGTCACCTCACTCATCTGCGGCTGGAGAGATAGATGGTTCAGTCAGTCAAGTGCCTGCCACCCAAGTATGAGGACCCGAGTTTGGGTCCCAGGACTCATGTAAACAGCAGGGCATAGAAGGACCTGCCTGCAAACCCAGCACTGGAGAGGTAGAGACAGGTGGACTAGGCAGCTTGTTCAGATCATCAAACTCCAGGCTCCTGAGAGACCCTGCCTCAAAAAACAAAAAACAAAAAACAAAACAAACAAACAAACAAAAAAGTGATGGGCAGGCAAGAGGGCTCAGCAAGTGAAGGCATTTGTGGCACAAGCCAGATGAGTTCCATCCCTGGGACCTTGTAAAGGTGGGAGGAGAGAACTGACTCCACAAAACTGTCCTCTGACCTCTCCATGTGTGCCTCGGCATGCATGCCCCCCCCATAATAATAAATTATAATTTAAAAAAAAAAGTAAGGTGAAGAACAATTGAGAAAGATACCTCAGTGTTGGTGTCTGGCCTCCACGATATGCACGCGTGCATATACCACACACAGTTAAGTAAGTGAATAAATAAATAAATAAACGGCTTAGATCTGTGGTCAAGACGGTTTTTGGGTTTTTTTTGTTTGGTCTTTTGAGACCAGGCCTCCCTGTGCAACTGTCTCTAGCCTGGGACTTGTGGCAATCCTCCTGCCTGCCTATCAGGTGCTGAGATAACAACAGGTGTGCACCACCACATCTGTCTCCTGTGCATTTTAAACTCATTGCTGTCTCTCAGGCACTCTGTAGGCATAGAATGATCACTAGGAACAGCATTCGTTCCAACTATTTCTTCCTACAATAAATGATTCTAAAGTGTCGAGCTAAGGGAAGCATTTTTTAAATATGGGTTTGAGCCAAGCCTGCAGTAAAAATGCTGTGCTGTAGCCTGGCTGAGGTGGGAGGATGGACAGCCGGGCCCGTGCTGGTTAGTTGTGTTGGTTTGTCTGGTTTAAGTGCACAGGTGTTGTGTCTGCTTCTACAACTGTGCACCACATGTGTGCGGTACTCCCAGAGGCCAGAAGAGGGCATTAGATCCCCTGGAACTGGAGTTCCTGACCATTGAGAGCTACCAGGTGGGTGCTGAGAAGGGACCCAGGATCTCCGGAGGGGCAGTCAGTGCTCTGAACAGACTATCTCTCTAGGCCCTGATTTGTCTTTGTTGAAAGAGTGGCTGTCCCCTGCTGGGAGGGACTTCAGAGCAGAAGAGTAGCAAGGGCAGAGGAAACGGGACTTTCAGGAGCTTGCTGGTGACCTTTATGCCTTCATCCTCCACTAACCAGTAGGCACCGAGGGGATTTGGGGGTATATATTTGGGTATAGTGCTGGTGAGTGCTGGTTACAGTGTTTGGAATTATAGCGGTAGTGACATGAATCTATGTATGTTTTATAAATCACAAAGCTATAAACTAAAAATGTTCATTTTTCTATATATTAATTTTAGATTTTTGAAAAGAAAAAAAATGGACTTTTAAAGATTTTACTTTTTTAAATGGGTATGTGTGTTTGTATGCTTGTCTGTATGTGAACCACCTGTGTGCAGGTGCCCTCAGAGGCCTGAAGAGGGCTCATAAGCCCTGCAACTAGAGTTACAGATGGCTGTGGGCTGTCTGAGTGGGGCTAGGAACTGAACCTGGATCCTCCAGAAGACAGGAAGCACCCTTAACCACTAATGCATCTCTGCAGTCTGTATTTTTAATTATGTATAGGTGTGTGTGTGGGGGGGGGGGGGTTGTACACATAACTGCAGTGTCTGTGGAGGCCAGAAGAGAACATCCTGGAGCTAGGGTTACAGGTGGTTGTAAACCACCCCAACCACGTGGGTGCTGGGAACCAAACTCAGGTCCTCTGCAAAAGCTGCGCATACTCTCAGCTGCTGAGCCATGTCTCCACCACTCCGCCCCAAAGTTTTTAAACAGAGAAGAAGTTTTAAACAGAAGAAGTTGGCTGGACGCAGGACATGTGGCTAACAACCCCTCTCTACATATGTGGCAGTGGCCAACAGATAACCTTGTGGAAATTACTAGACTCCAGTAAGATGGAGACCTGCCATTGAAGTAGGGTCTGTCCTAGAAGATCCCTCGTCAGGACAGCACTGAGGACCAGGGGCCCAAGGACATCCCGTGTTCACAGCAAAGAACTGAGGAGGCTGCAAGACGCCCCGGGAACCAGGAAGTGCCTCCTGCATCAGGCCCCATCTCTTGCCTTCCAGGAATCCCCTCTTCCTGAGGCCAGCCCACTACTATTTATTTAGACAAGACTGGCCCCACCTTCCCGGGCACTGTAAACCTTTCTCCCCACAAAGCCCAATTGTGCTTCCACAGGCCTCATGGCCAACTGTGAGGAAAAACGGCCCTAGGGAAGACAGCCTGTGCCATAGAGGAAAGCCTGGTCAGATTTAAATGCACATTTCAGTAACATGAAAATTCTCCTTAGGGACGAGTGCAACCTTCTAAGGACAGACAGACAGTGTGAGGGTAGGAGAGGGGGCTCTGGTCTGTGCAGTGCCAGAAGGCCCTGTGGGGGAGCTGGAGTTATGGGGTTTTGAAGCCTTTTCAAAGGCTTCACCAGATGCCTCACCAAGAGAAAAACCAGCATGCTATTCTGTTCGGTTAGTCACTTACTGAGACGCATAGAGTCGTTTTCTTAAAGCAGGACAGGTGGATGAAAGATACACTAGCAGTAGACAGTGCTAGAATTTTCCTTTTAGAAAGGAGACAGGAAACTTCACTACCCCTCTCCCCACTTCTCCTTGCTACATGAAAAGTCGGGGTGTGTGGCGGGGGTGAGTACTTAATCTCACCTATGCCAGACAGAGTTTAGTAATCCAAGCACTGTGACTTTCCTTAGGATAGGTGTGGAGACAGAGTATGTCTAAATCATCTCATGTTTTTAAAAAGCATGAGAGTTTCTCCCCAGAGCTTGTTACAGGGTTTGGCTGCTCAAAGAATACTGGACATGGGAGCTAATGTTGGGGGTTCCAAAGAGCACTCACCCTTAAATTCCCTGGGTTTGTCTGTAGGAGTCGGAGCAGGAGTTGTGCTCTAGGCTGCAGAAGTGGGGTTTCTGGGCAGCTGTTGAGGGGTCTTTGGTGGATGTCAAGGCCATGGACTCTGCTCCCACCAGCCCTGTCTGCCTTCTGCCCCCACAACCCCACTGCACACCCAAGGCTGAGTCCTCCTTATTCTCAATGGAGCTCCCTAGCACCCAGCCTCCTGGGAACAGTCTTTCACCTTGCCCCCTTGACACAGAATGCTTTTCTGTGTCCTTGGGACAAGGATTCTAAGTTTCCAGGGCCCTCTCCATCCCAGAAGCCATTTCTAAAACTCATGCTCCCTCTCTTCACAAATGACGAGTCATTATACTGATTGCCCCTCACCTCTCATTAGCCCCAAGATCTCCCCTGACCAGAGTGGAGGGACCCAGGAGGGGTAAAGCCACCAGGGTCTCTCTGTTCTGCCCAGCTAGCTCACTTTGCTCCCTCAGTCACCTGAAGGCAGACTGCCCACTGCCCCAGCTACTCCTCCTCAGCAGCAGGTCCAGAGACCTCCTCAGCAAGTGTCACAGACCCACCAGAGTCACCCTGTGTGTGAGTTCTAAAGCTTGAGGGCCCCAAGGCTCAAACACAAATGGTCATATCAATCACGGAGCCTTAGATCGAGACAACCTACTGTCTCCAATGCAGCATCTTTCCTGTGTCGACCGACCGCACTGTGCAGGTCCACGTAAGCTACCCTGGGAAATGATGCCACGTAGTGGGGGCTGGATAAGATAAATCGGGATCTGAAGCCTGTCCCTTCCCCTAAATTTCTGTGTGACTTCAGGAAGAGATATTGGCTTCTCTGAGCCTTGATTTCATCTTGAATAAAACAAGGATAACCTTGGTCCCCACTGCCGGGTCGTTCTGAGGATTAAATGAAATGATGAATATAATACTCCTTGCTGGAAGGTGGTGGCACACACCTTTAATCCCAGCACTCGGGAGACAGAGGCAGGCGGATCTCTGTGAGTTCGAGGCCAGTCTGGTCTGCGACGTGAGTTCCAGGACAGCCTGGGCTGTTACACAGAGAAACCTT
>CABHPP010140472.1:483-41783 GCA_902168425.1 Peromyscus attwateri | reverse complement strand
GGAATATAGATTTCTGCATTAGTTTGTTGTAGAAAGTCTCTTCCCCAAAGAGTAATTGGAACATGAATAACATAAGTCTGTAGGACTGCCATTATGCCTTCTGGACTTACACGGTGTAATTTTGTAGCACTTTGTTTAACCTCCTTAGAGCTTATAGCTCCCAACCCTCTTAAGGTTGAATTTACCTCCATAATAGGCCGATGTGGGGGGCAGTCTTCCAAATTATACTCTGAGGGTTAAGAAGGGTCACCTGAGTAAAGTTCTCATGAGTTCAAGCTGTATACAATCACAAGGAAAAAACACATGTAGCAAAAACATATTTTTCCTCAGGGGCATATAAAGGATAGTTTAAACATTTAATCGATTAACAACAGCAAGCATTAGTGAATAATCTAAAGAAAACTCACTCCTATCTGCTACACATGGGAGGAACATGAAAACACATTCCAAGAACAATTTTGTGTTTTGAAGAAACAGGTCACAAGACTCTTGTCTTATTTTCTTGGAGTTTTTTCACAGGCACTCAGAATTGTCCTCACATGACCCCATTCCTGGATGATGTTCTGAGATGCCACTCTGATGAAGATTACTGAAAAGAATGGAATTAACCATCTGTTATGATCTGAATATGAAATGTTCCCTACAGGTTCATATATTGAGGACTTGGTTACAAGCCGATGGGCTTTGGGGAAGTTACTGGATCCTAATGGCTTTGATATAGACAGTGGTCTAAATCCCTTCTAGATTTATAATATCCTGCATTATTTTAATGTGGTGGAAACTATGAGGTAGGGCCTATATAGAGGAAATAGGTCACTAAAAAACCATATCTTGTCCTGGCCACTTCCCTCTCTCTGCTTCCTGCCCATAGGTAAGTAATCTATGAAATGCTCCCATTGCTGTGATGCTTGGCTTCACCAGAGCCCAGGCTCAATGGTGAATTCTCTGAGACTATAAGCTAAATTAAATTTTTACTCCTTTAAATCATGTCAGGATTCTATTACAGTTAGAACAAGTTAACCAACATTCCAGCTGACTTAACAGAAATATAACCTCTTCTAGAAATAGATCCAAAGAAAAGAATATCAGCATGTCAAAGAAATAGTTCTCATTTTCATTGCAAAAAATTTCACAATAGTGGAAATACTCACAGTGTCACAATATTCCCCGGTGTCAGAGTCGACTTCCTGTCGCCTGCTTATCAAGATGTAGCCAGCACCATGCATGTCTGCCTGCATGCCACCATGTTGCACCATGATAATAATGGACTACACCTCTGAAAATGTAAGCCATGCCAATTAAATGCATTCTTTATAAGAATTGCCATGGCCATGGTGTCTCTTCAGAGCAATAAAAACCCTAACTAAGACAGAAGTTGGTACCAGAGACTGGAGTGTTGCTGTGATCGGCCGGACCATGTGTTTGTTTGGAGGAATTTGGACTTTGGTCCTTTGGGTTTGGAAAGCAGTGGGATACTTTAAGTACTGCTTCATGGGCCGTACTCATACTAGTAGGAACATGGAAGACAGTAGTGCTAAGAGTTATTTGAACTATGAGGGGCTCACTCAAGAGGTTTCAGAGGAGAAGAGTTTTAGTATGTTGCCTACAACCATTCTTGTGATATTTTGGTGAAGAAAGTGGCAGCTTTTTGCCCTTTTCCAAGGAGTCTGCCTGAGGCTAAAGTAAAGAGTTTTGGATTAATTCCCTTGGCAGAGGAAATCTCAAAACAGCCTAGTATAGACTCTGTTTTGTGGTTATTAGTGTTAACTCTAAGATATATAATGAACAGTATCAAGCTGATTGAGTGGAAAAATAGCACCAAAAAGTGGAAGGGAACTAAATCCTGTATTCTAGGAGATAAACAGATTAAGAAATGGAATAAAGGGAGTGGTGACCTCAGGGCAAGATTCCACCCAGCTAGATTTTCAACTTGTGAAAAGGAATTAAAGAAAAACTTAGAGCTGTGTGTGTGGTAGTGTATGCCTTTAATTCCAACACTGGGAAGGCAGAGGCTGGCAGATCTCTGAGTTTGAGGCCAGTCTGGTCTACAGAGAAAGTTTCAGGACAGCCAAGTTTAGACAGTGGAAGACAGAAAGCTGGTGAAGATATAATTGAACAGGGGTCACATTCCAGCCCAAGCAAGCAGCAGAACTTGGCAGCTTCAGCCACATGGTTCTGGCTTTAGAGTTAAGGCTAGAAGAAAGAAGTTACAGAATAAAGCCACTGAGGCCAGGCATATGTCAGGGGTGTCCCTGAATGGAGGCCCAGAGAGACCATTGTGTGAAGCTGTGAAGTTGAAGCCTGGATTGCCTTGGAGATCCCAAGATGTCTCTTCACAGCAATAAAAACCCTAACTAAGACAATAGTCATGGTTGATAATGGATATGTTAATTGATTGGATTGTGCCAATCATTACACACAGTATACATGTATCAATCATCATGAAAGGGAAAATTCAGTAGCCATCTTGAGAGATGCTCCCCCCCACAAAGGTATTTGCTGACCAGTGGTTTTAGAACTGACCAGAAGTTGAACTCATGGGAAGATAAGGCTGGAACAATAAATCTATATATCCTGGACTTGGTAAAACAGGATATGGGGAGTAATGGACTCAACTGACCAGAAATTGAACTTATGGGAGAATAGGACTGGAACAATAAATCTGAATGTATCTATCCTGGGTTCAGCAAAAGCAGGACAAAGGGAGTAAAAAACTTATGTCTCTGTAGATACCCTGAATCTTGTTAGCCATCAGTAACCTCATGCTTATAGTTCAGCCAGTAACTTCAAAGAACTACCTCACCCCTAGCCCCCTCGTCCAATCCCAAGATGTAACTCTCTGTATGTAAACCTTTCCTATATAAATCCCTTAAAGTGAGTGCTCGGGGCCTTCCTCCTCCACCTGCTATGTCAAGTGTTTGGAATTCGGACCAAGCCCAGGGCTTGCTCTGTTATTAACAAACTTCTGTGTGTTTACATCAGATATTGGCTCTGTGGTGGTCTTGCTTGGGGGTCTTGCAACCTGGGCATAACAATCACACCATAGATCTTGGGCATATATGATTTAATTTATTTTCAAATTTAAAAATAAGTAACAAAAATGTAAAGTGTTTTTAATGTATAAATTACAACTCGGATTGGTAATAGTCTGAATTTTTAACTGGTAAGTTTTGAATCCCTGGTTATTGGATATCCACCACTGCCTATATAATAAGCCAATCAAACCAAATTGATTAAATCTAGGTTTAATGAACAGAGCAAAGCAGCTCCTGGGTGACCCTCAGGAGGGCCGGAGAGGAATCACATGGCAAATATGGCTACCAGGCCTTATATATCCTGTAGGCATGGTCTCCCGCAGCCTCAGGGAAGGGCTGATTTTTGTCAACTTTTCTCAGGGACGGAGTTTGTAATGGGAAGAGTGAGATCAGAGCATGGAATGGGACCCCTAACTGGAGATCCTCCTCATCCCAAACTTTTTGGGTATATATGGACAGCGGTAGGGCTTCCATCTAAATATTAAGTTGTATTAGTTACTTTTTGTTGCTGTGATAAAACACCATAACCTAAAGCAACTTACAGAAGAAGAGTTTACTTTGGGCTCTAGAGGGGGAGCCCACAATGGCAGTGGAGGCTTGGCAGCAGGTGGCTGGAGCCGGGATCACACCTTCCTCTGAAAACATAATGCAAACTGGAAGTTGGGTGAGGCTATGGAATCTCAAGTTTGCCGGCAGAGATGTACTTCCTCCAGCGAGGCTGCACCACCTACCCAAACAGCACCACTAATGGGGGACCAAGTGTTGGTTAAACGGCGCTGCTTGTGGCTGGCCAGCGCCCTTAGCGGCCATGCCGGAGGAGGAGAGTGCTGATCGGAAGAATCACAGCCGTGGTTACCTTTTTAGAGCTTTATTGGGAGAGAGGGAGGCAGAGAGAGGGGGAGAGAGAGAGAGGGGGGGGGGGAGAGACGGAGGGTGAGAGCGGAAAGAGAAGAGAAGAAGGGGGGAGAGGACAGACGGAAGGAAGGAGTAGAAAGGAAAGAGAGAGGAACGCACAGAGGGTCCACCCACTTTTTAGGCTGGGACACCATCGCAGGCTGATGATGTAATTAAGGACCAAATCCTTACACCAAGTATTCAAGGTCATCAGCCTGTGGGAGACATTTATCACTCAAACCTCCACAGAGGTTAAGTGAAATACTTTTAATATTAATTTCACCTGTTTCCTTTTTGTTAATGTGACTATTAAAAATTTATTTTCAATTTAATTATTTATAGTGAATCATTTAAAAAAATTTCACTTATTTTTAATTGTGTATGTGTGTCTGTGTATTGTGGAGTATATATACATGAGTACAGGTGAAAGGGAGAGGCATGAGATCACCTGGGAGCTGGAGTTACAGGCGGTAAATAAACTCAGGTCTTCTGCAAGAGCAGCATGTGGTCAATTCCCACAGCCCTATGTGGCTACATGAAAATTTAAATGACACTTATGTATTGTAGTTGCTGGGATAGTTTGTAGTATTGTAGTTGCTGAGGCAGAAGGATCATGAGTTTGAGACTAGCCTTGGCTACATAGTAAAGGCCAGCCTGAGATATATAACTAGACTCTGTCTAAAAACATTTTAAATTACATATATGACTCATATGTGCAGCTCACATAGTATTTTGATGGGACCCCCATCTGAGAGTTTTAACAGTCATCCCAGAAACATTCTGGTACAAGGCCAACCATGAAGTCTGCTAGCTTAGGTCCAGCTATATGCCAAGTGCCAGGAAGTGCAAGGTAGGGAAAACAGAACTTTATACTATTGATATTTTTGATGCACATTCATTTTGCAGAAGTTAATAACCAAGTAATATGTGCAACCAGCATCTTCATCTATGCCTGGCTTCCCTCTTCCCTTCCTGACCTAACTTGGTGAGGTACCTTCTCACTACCTATCATCAGTGTTCCCACTGTTGTCTAATCATGGTTTGCTTAACTCAAACTCAGACTATCCAACTCATTTCTACCTGACACTCCTCTTCAGGAAACACATCAGCTCTCAACACTGAATGATCTAAAATCCTTTGATATCCCACTCACCATTCTCTGAAGAATAAATTTCAACCCCCTAGCACGACCTAGGTCCTGACAATGGACAGAGCATACACTCAAGAGGTGCGTGGGAGGGACTGCAAAGTTGAGAGTATTTGTGATAATGACAGCGGGCTATAATAAGGAAGCACAGGTGACTGCTGACAGTTGAAACCCATCGTCCTCTCTAGAGGAGAAGGAGCAGGGGACTGAGCAGTAACTGGTTGTGCTGGCTAGTTTTGTATCAACTTGACACAAGCTAGAGTCATCTGAGAGGAGGGAACTTCAGTTGAGAAAATGCCTCCATAAGGTAGGCAGGCCTGTAGAGCATTTTCCTAATTAGTAATTGATGTGGGAGGACGCAGCCCCCTTTAGGGTGGGGCCATCCCTGGGCAGGTGGTCCTGGATTCTGTGAGAAAGCAAGCTGAGAAAGCCAGTAAGCAGCACTCCTCCATGGTCTCTGCATCAGTCCCTGTGTCCAGGTTCTCTCATGGTTTGAATTCCTACCTTGGCTTGCCCCACTGGATTATGATTCAGGCTATCAGCCAAACAAACCCTTTCCTCCCCAAGTTTCTTTTGGTCATAGTATTTCATCAAAGCAATAGTAACCCTAACTAGGACACTAGTATACTACATGACCTACAATTTCTTAAGGTTCAGAAGAACAGAAGCTGTGGCCATCTGTAGTAGAATGTAGTCCTTGTCAACTTGTAAGAACAGAGAACTCCGCTTGAACTCCCCTCTCTTTCTGTACTTCCATTTCTAGAGCTCAGCTGAGAGAGAGAGAGAGAGAGAAAGATTGAAACACCCCATAGGTAAGTCTCCTGGGCACAGAGCAGGTGGACATACCCACCTGTGGTCAAAGGATACCATTTGTCACATGGACCTGATCCAATGCATAACTATCCACCCACCTCAAACTGCTACCTCTCTAGGTTGCCTGCGAAATCCTCCTACAATGCAGACTTCATCACATCACACCCTGTGTAAAACCCTTCAGTGGCCCTGTTTGGTCTGTAGAGAAGAAGTCTATAACTACAACAAGACCTTTTATCACCTCACTGCTCAACAACTTACCACAGATTTTTAAATCAATACATTTGACTCACCACAAACTCTTAAAAAGACATCCTTACCTCTTACATCCTGGGTCCTACTACTAAGAGGGCCTGTTTGCCAGACAGAGTCTACCTTTCAGTCACCATCAGAAAACATTCAAGTCTTTTGTCCTATTAGAGCTGCTGTCAGAACTGTGGCTTCCAAGATCAGCAGAAGACACCATGATGACACTAAAGAACATGCACTGGAGTCCACAGCATAGACATGTGGCTGGTGGAACCTGGGTAAGACTTTAATCATAGCCATAGAACTGTTCCTAACATTTCATTCACTGGAACTGTGTTGGAAATACATTTTACATTGAGGCCCAGTTCACCCCTCTAAAAATATTGCTAGCCTTCAACATTAACTTGATAGTCTAATTGTATAGTATTTCACAATAAAAAGTAAAAAAAAAAAAACAAAGAACAGTTGAAGTAACTTAAATCAATTCATTAAATCAAATTGTTGGCCTTTGTATCTTCTGAAGATTTATTTATTTTATATGTATGAGTGTTTACCTTCATGTGTGTATGCACACTACGTGCATGCCTGGTGTCCATGGAGGTTGGAAGAGGTGTGCTTAGGAACTGAATGCAGGTCCTTTGTAAGAGCAGCCAGTGTTCTTAGCTGCTGAGCCATCTTTCCAGCCCCTAAAATCAGAGTTTAAAATGGTTTTGTTTCTAAGAGCTTGTTTGAAATACTCATATTTTTGGTTGTTGGATTTGTGGAAACTAGTATTTAATTACTACATACTTGCTTGAATTTTTAATTTTTCTTTCCGTTTTGAGATTATAGTATAATTATATCATTTCTAACTCCCCTCCCCTCAATCCTTCTATATCCCTCCTTGCCCTCTTTCAAATTCACATCCTGTGTTTTTTTAATTGTTGTTACATACATTTATGTATATGTATATATTCCTAAATACAACCTGATCGGTCTATACGATGTTACTCGTAGTTTGCCTAAGGCTGCTGAACAAGAGTCCAACTCCTCTCCATGGGGCTCCTTGGCTTTCTTTATGGGGTTGTAGCTGGATGCTAAGTAAAAGCATCCCAGACTCCGGAAATGTGGAAGAAGGGCAGACGTTATCCATCTGTAGAGACTGGGGCCCATTTTGTCACAGTCTCTTGATCAGTCACAAAGCCTGGACTGAGAGGCAACATCTCTCAGGAGAAGTGTCAAGGAATTTGCATTTATTCCCATTCTATTGTAGTCTTCTGGGTACAAACTATATTCCTCTCCTATAAAAATAGCTTCTTTCCTTCACATTGCCTCCTCCAAATCCCATTCAATAATAATGAAAATTATTACCAAATCCACATATAATAGTGTATCAAGTCGTCTTTTGTGTCTTTGTTCCTTTCAGCCTAAGCAAGTACAATTATTAGAAGCAGTTTACATTATTACTGGGGAAAACAATATACATTTATATTTCTTTTCCAGGTAGTTTTTGAGTCACCTCTGTGCACAGGCACCAGCATTTCTTGGAGAACATGCTCTTACATCTCTCTGGGGTCTTACAGCTTTGCTAAACTTTGCACCACTTTGTAATATACATTATTTTTTCTTTAGCTTTTGTAGAATTTTCCTTACTCTTCAGTCATTCTTACCAGCTTTCCTGTGGTCTTCTATCATGTAGAACCAAAGTCAATATTTATTCATCAGCTACTGGAGCATTCTATCCTGGTACCAAATTCTTTTCTGGTCATCTGGGACAAACTAGCCTAAAAATTAGTACCTTATTCCACTCATAATTCTGCCATTTAGGCAGAATGTAAGGTTCAGTTGAGGTGGTTTATTATGTTCCATGCAGCTCACCAGGATTATTGGGCTGACCAGTTGATGCTGGTTGTCTGATAAGAATCAGACATTAGGGAACTGTCAATAATGTGGGCCTTGTCATGCAGTGGGGCAGCTTCAGACTTCTTACACCCACACCACTGTGTTGTAAGAAGTATTCCAAAGGACTAGAAGCAAAAAACATCATTTTCATTGCCAAGAAGAGGCTGGAAATGGGTCCAACACTCCCACAGCTTATTATTGATGATCAGCAATCACAGAGCCAGAGAAGGGGACCTCACCTGGCAAGCAGAAAACATCAAGGACTTTGCAGTCATCTCCAATGTGACAAGCCAACAAAACAATTAGATGATAGTTATTATTATAACGTCATATCTATCCACTCCCATTCTACTACTCCAAGTGAAGCAATAGTCTCTGGGATCATTGTGTCCAGAGATACTCCACAGCTTCCAGCATCTGCTCAGAGCTACCGAAATACACATCCGTGACCTAGGTATGTAGTCCTGGCGTATCCTCTGGGCTGTGGTACCTGTGACTTTAATCCTTACTATCTCTAACCCAAACCTAAATCTTATTATTCCTTAGCTGTAGGTTTGCATCACTGGGGGAAATGGAATGGCACTAATTAAGTTGGCCTGACTCTTTTTCGCCTGTGGCTCTTCTATCCTTTCAAATTCTACCTCTAAGGTGTATGCTGAGCAACTTGTGCAGGTGCAAGAGCAGATGTTTTACCCAGTAGAACTTGTACCAGAAATTAATAGTCTCTTAGAAGTCTGGGCAGAGGTAGAGGATGGAGTTTGAGGACATAATTCCTTGGTGCATTGTGGCAGAGTGTTGCTGACATCACTTGGTCCTCCCCTAGTGATGGGGATGGCTTCTAAAGGTAAATAGCAAATTTGTCTTAGGAAAGTGATTTTGGAGCCCACCTTTTTGGGCTGTCTTTACTAGGTGGACATTGATCCCTGATAGCTAAGTATAGCATTTCTTTAAATGAATGGATATGTGGTTGTCATCTGAGTAGATACCAATCAAAGGTCTGATATGAATATTGTCAGCCTTGTGGCCAGTGATGTCTGTGTGTTTATCAGCTTACTGTTGCTATAATGAACCACCCAAGGGCTGTATAGATTATAAGGAAATAAGGTTTATTTAGCTCATGGTTTTAGAAGCTGAAAGCCCAAACAGTAAGATGCATGCCACTTACTGTAAGGATTCTTCTGGTTATATCACCTTAGCTCTTGCTTCTTGTGAGAGGGAATAATCAGTCATGACAGGAAAGGCAGGGACTAGTAATGACCTGAATCTGGGCACCACCTGATGAAGACCCTACCTGTTAACGTCACTGCACTGGGAACCCATTTTCCAACACTTGAACTCCAAAGAGTTAAACCACACCCAATCCATAGCAGTCTGTAACTTGACCCCTGATGCCCTCAAGTCCTCAAAGACACTGGAATTATCCCATTTGCAAAGTTGAAGTAAAGACTGACTCAAACCCCTATCCCTGTTTCCTTACCCAATTTCCCAACATTTCACAGATGGCTCTTGAGTGTGTGGGGTGTCACTGATTTCTCATATTTGCTGATTTTGTTCCCAAGGTGCAAAAATTTAAGTTATTTTCCCTTTGGTGCTAAATTGATTCAAAACTTTGGTCTTCTCCACCTCAAATAAAATAAAATAAGCATTCTCACAAAGCATATGTATTAGCCCAATATTTCTCCAACCACTGTTGAGTCTGCCTTCTAGATATATTCAATAAGAGTCTCTAGAGGGCGGCAGCTCATCTTCAGTGTCCTCCTAAATTTCTTTGGGTATTCCTATGTCAGCCATAATGGATAAAATGCCATGCAGCACAGTGCACCTCATGATACAAGTGTGAGTAGGAATCAGCCAGGGATCTTGCTAAAATCCAAGTTCTGATTCTGAGTAGGCCACAGGTTCTACATTTCTGATGATCTGTAGACCATGCTTGTTTTGCAGATCCACAGAGTACACTAGGAGCTAGCAGGCACAGGCTGCCAGGGGCTCACAATGAACAGCAGACGCACTCCTAGCAAGCAAGAGTCAGTGTCAGGTGCCCCTCAGAGCCTTCATGCACGGTTAATCTTAGCTCCCTACCCTCCTTATCTTCACCCTTACCTCAGTTTCTCTATGCTTGTACCACTTGCTCCTTCTTCATTTGGCAGATCAGTCTTGCCCTGTCCCCAAGCACACCCCATCACACTGTAAGAGCATTCCTCTAACCCCTGAATGTACTGTCAAAAGGCAGTACTTCTAAACCATAGTGTCCTAAACCTTCCTATTTCTAACTGACATTTGGGGATTTTTTTTTCAAAGTACCTTTAAGTCCAAAGAGATATTTGATGATACTCCTTAGTAAGAGTTGAATTGAAACAACTTAGTAGTGTGTGTCACCTGGGTCTGTATTTCTATATTTCATCCAAGAACTTTATCTCAGAGCCTTTGTGTGAGTGTGCTGAGGTGCCCTACACTTCTATACTTAAGGGACTGCATTTCTAAGCTAATAATTGATAGAAATGTGATGTGTAACCCCCATAGCAAGGTAAGAAAACATTATCAGGTATGTCCAACTTTTTGACTATATAACACATCATTGTCATCTATGAAGTTCATGCCTGAGAACCATGAAATTGATTACATTTTTTTAAAGCACAGTTTTGTAAGTTTGCAATTGCACATTGGACTGCATAGTTATCCTCAATCACATGTACATACTAGCTGCAGGCTAGACATGCCTGTGGCTAAGCTGGTGCTTGTATCTGATCCAAAATGAGGCTGAATGTGACCGGAGAGGCGATTTCAGGGTTGTGTGTCCCACTGCCCACAGCAGATGCAGTCTGGTGCAAATGGGCCAGAACTCTGCTCTAGCCAAAACGTCTAGATCTCTTGAGTTACTTCCCTGTGGGATTTCCAAGGAGTTCAGCAGTTAAAATGGTATAAGATATAAAGTGAGAGATAACAATGACTCATCTATTATCAGAAAATCAAGGTGGAGAGCTGAGTAATTGTCTGAAAGCTAGGTCATCCAAAAGCCCAACTGGTTTCTGGTTAAGAGCCCAACCCTGCATCACACTGAGTCTCAACTCTGCCTCTTGGAGAGCTTTTAAAACTTGTCAATGTCAGAACAATTGTGTCCAGCTTCTGAGATGGAACCAGAGATCTAGAATTTTGAAAGCTCCTCATTGATACCAATATACGGCCAGAGTTGAGTGTGTGGCCCATGGGTCTACTGCACCTCAATTCACTGGGAACTTGTTAGTACTGCCACTTTGGCCGCACTTCAGACATACTAAACTAGATCCTGCCTTTTAACAAGGGCCCCAGTTAATAATATGCACTTCAAAGTTTAGGAAGAGCCGGGCGGTGGTGGCGCACGCCTTTAATCCCAGCACTCGGGAGGCAGAGCCAGGCGGATCTTTGTGAGTTCGAGACCAGCCTGGTCTACAGAGCGAGATCCAGGAAAGGAGCAAAGCTACACAGAGAAACCCTGTCTTGAAAAAACAAAACAAAACAAAACAAAACAAAACAAAACAAAACAAAAAAGGCTTAGGAAGATCTAGACCTCTGTCCTAGATTGAATCACAGAATGTCATGCTTCCCAGCATGTCAGCTGGGTGTGTGGGATGTCTCTGTGACCACCACCACAGCTGGCAGAATAAGGCAAGCGTGAGGTATTAGAAGCAAGTCCAGTTCAACACGACTTAGTAGCCAGTGTTGGTTCAAACTTCTAGAGTCTGACACCAAGTAGTTTATTTTAGGCATATTTAAGTACAGTAGAATTGGAAAAAAAGTTTCCTGTTGTAACATAATCCCATGTGCACAATAAAGCTTAAGGCATAATTACATGTAAACTCTTTTCAAAGTACATGTCACCTCTTCCACTAAGATGGGTTCTACAGATAGACTACATGTGACATCTTAAGGGCTGGGGGAGGATCTGGTATGGTCTTGGTCATACAGACAGCACTAAAGTCAGTAAGCTATTAAACACCTCCATTCCTGTTTATTAGGGTCTGGAAGGTCAGGTGTGGCCTGGCCCTACAGATAGCGTGGAGGTCACCCAGACTATTAGCCACCTCTATTCCCAGCCTCTGGGCAGAAAACAGGCTATACATTTCCTTTGAAGAGACAACCCTGTGTGTTTAATATTTCTGCTTTTCCTTGTGCTTATCTGTGAGCTCAAGGATAACTGTGTCCCCAATAGTCACCAACACCCTTGTGTGTCCTTAGGAAACCAGGGAACTTTGATAGTTTAATTGTGTGAACATTTCTATCTGGTGACCAGCAGAAGTTGCTGTATTATGGGAAAAGCATTAAGGGCCTGGATTTGAATGTCTCAGCCATGTGATTCTAGCTCTGAAATTAGGGACAGTTCTCAATTCCAGTTCCTTTATCTATAAAAGTACAATAAAAACTCTTCATGACTCACATATGCCAAAGGTTTTAAAAATCTTCCTTCCTTCCTAGTGCTGGGATTAAAGGCATGTGCCACCATGTCTGGCTCTGTTCCCAGTGTGGCCTTGAATTCACAGAGATCTGGATGGATCTCTGCCTCCCGAATGCTAGGATTAAAAGTGTGTGCTACCACTGCCTGACCTCTACATTTAATATAGTGGCTGGCTTTGTCCTCTGATCCCCAGGCAAGCTTTATTGGGGTGCACAATATATCACTACAGGGTATTGTTTTCTTAGTGTCCTTCGTCCCCTCTGTTCTTTTTTACACTCTTTTTTTTTTTTTTTGGTTTTTTTGAGACAGGGTTTCTCTGTGTAGCTTTGCGCCTTTCCTGGAGCTCACTTGGTAGCCCAGGCTGGCCTCGAACTCACAGAGATCCGCCTGGCTCTGCCTCCCGAGTGCTGGGGTTAAAGGCGTGCGCCACCACCGCCCGGCTCTTTTTTACACTCTTTCTGCCTCCTCTTCTGTGGGATTCTCTGAGCCCTGAGGGGAGGGATTTGATAGAGACATCCCATTTAGGGCTGAATGTTCCAAAGTTTCTCACTCTCTGCATAATGTCTGGTTGTGGGTCTCTATGTTTGCTCCCATCTGCTGCAGGAGAAAGCTTCGTTGATGATGGCTGAGCAAGGCACTAATCCGAGTATAGCAAAATATCATTAGGAGTCATTTCATTATTCCTTCTTTTTTTTTTTTTTTTTTAGAAATGGTGGTACAAACTTGGTGCCACCATTGGCCTAGCCTATCTTGCAGGCAGGACACCATTGTAGATCAGAGGATTTGTGGCTGGCTTGGAGTTTACATTTCTTTTTTGGTAGCATGCAGAGTACCTTCCTGTACCAAAGATACTAGGATGTAAGGGTGGAGGCTCTGCATAGGCACCAGCTGGGCTTTTCCATGTTCAATGAGTTGTGTATGTGTGTTCAGCAGTGGGGCCTTGCTGTCACTTTGTGGAGAGCAACTTATAGTATATAGTGTATTGGCAACAACTTGGATTGTTTGGAGATTTCCATGGGATCCCATTTGGCCAACAATTCAATATAATTAGATGTAACTAAATCCTAGTACTGGAAGCTTCATTTGGTGACAAGAGATGGCCAGCTGGGACTCTCTCTCCCCCATTATTTTGCAATTTCATTGAGATCACCTTCATACATGTATATATTTTAGGAAGCTTCTACTGTATTAGGTTGCCATATTACCCCTCAAATGGCCCTTAATTTTAGCTGTGTTTTCTTATTCCCTCCCTCCCTCCCCCTCTCCCTTGATGCCTCTGTTCCAGCCCCACCACTATCCATCCATAACTATCTATTCTATTTCCTTTTCCTAATGGGATCTATCTGTACTCCCCAATCCCTCACTCTATACCTAACCTCTGTGGATTTATGGATTATAGCTTGGTTATCATTGACTTAATAGCTAATATCCACATATAAGCAAATATGTACCATATTTCTCATATTTGTCTTTCTGGGTCTGGGTTACCTCACTCTAGTTCTATCCATTTGCCTGTAAATTTCATGATTTTATTTTTTAAAATGGCTTAGTAGTGCTCCATTGTGTAAATGTACCACATTTTCTTTAGCCACTCATCTGTTGAGGAACGTCAAGATTGTTTCCAATTTCTGGCTATTATGAGTAGAGCAGCAATAAACATGGTTGAGCAAATGTCTCTGGGGTAGGATGGAGTATCTTTTTGGTATATGCCTAAGAGTGGTATAGCTGAGGTAGGTCTATTTGGATTCTTTTACATGCATGCATCCAGTTTGACCAGCACCATTTGTTGAAGATGCTCTTTTTCTAGTGTGTGTTTCTGGCTTCTTCATAAAGAATCAGGTTTCTATAGGTGTGTAGATTTATATCTGTGTTTTCAATTCAATTCCATCGATCAACATGTCTGTTTTTGTGTCAATACTATGCTGTTTTTTTTTTTTTATCACTATAGCTCTGTAGTACAACTTGAAATTGGGGATAGTGACACCTCCAGTGCAGTTCTTTTTATTCAGGATTGCCAAAGTTGGTTTTTTGTTTGTTTTTTTTTTTTTTTTTTACTACAACATACTATTCAGCTCCAAAGAAGTGAGATCCTGGACCTTACAACACACGTATAATTGTGAGCCTGATCTATCCCAGGACACTAGTAGTTGAGTCTTTTAGAGCCTTGCTACCTACCCAATGTGACCTCTGATTTACCAGGAGCAGCTGCAGCATTGTGATGCTACTAAAAATACAGATTTCAGGGCCTCCAGGCCATCTGACTCGGAACCTGCATTCAGGAAGAACTCTACATGATTCCAGAAAAGTAAACTCACATAGGAAGTACAATGTAACAAATGTCCAAAAGTAAATGTTTGTTTAAAAGAAAACCTAGAATTACCTTTGTAAGTAAAATTAAACTAGAATTACACCATGAATGTGAATGAGGCTGGTCTCCTGACATTAAGGCAGCATTTTGAAGTGGAGACAGGGCTATATCCTGCAGGTATTAGAGATGCGAGAGGAGGCTTCCTAGGGTTGAAAGTTTCCATAATCAATATTCTCCCATGTATGTTGGTCCTGCCTTCCCTTACCTCTCCCACTGTGTTCACTCTCTGCTCAGGCAATGGCATCTTCACATAGCTGCTCAGATGTGAAAATTTGCCAGGCTGAATCCCATACAGAGCCAGAAGGTAAGAAACCTCTTTAACCTATCCCTGGCCTCAAAACGTGGTCTCCAAACACAGGGAACTGTACTTAAAACCACCCACAGAAGTCATGCTTTCTCTGACCAACTTGTAAGACATCTGAGCTGCAGAAATCCCTCCAGGACATTAGATAGACAAGGACAGTGATGGAGATAGACATGTTACAGTTCAGAACCTCGGGCATATCATCAGCAAACACAGAGTTTTTTTTTTTTTAACTTTACATTGTATTAAGTTGTTGGACAGGAGGACAGGTGCTGTGGTGCATGTGTGGAGGTCGGGGGACTACTTTTGGGAATCAGTTCTCCTCTACCACTAAACCCAGGGATCAAATTCAGGTCTCCAGGCTTGTCAGCAAGTGCCTTTACCCACTGCCATACCTTGCTGGCCCTGCAGACCAAGTTTAGATATACATGTTCAGATGAAAAAGTTTAAAACATTGCTTTTTTAGGGCACTGTTTGGCAGGCCCCAGACTTTCTTCTTTAAAAACAAACAAAGGAACAAACACAAACAACAAACAAAATATCACCAAAGCATATCACCCTTCAGACAAGAGGGATCTGGCTAGGTCAATAAATTATACATTTTCTTGTGATTTAGAAAATTCTAATTCTTTATGTGTATGGGTGTTTTGCCTGCATGTGCATCTGTGTACCATATGTGTGCAATGCCTGTGCAGGCCAGAAGAGGGCGTTCAATCCCCCTGGGACTGGAGTTACCAGCAGTAATGAGCCTTCTTGAGGGTGCTGGGGATTGAACTCAGGTCCTCTGGAAGAGAAACCAACACTCTCTCCAGCCCCCATTTTTTGTGATTCTTATCAAAATATTTTGAGAAAATATGTCTGAGAGTTCATGCTATAAAATAATCTTACTTCACATTGTTGAACTGGAACCTCCCAAAATTAATGAATGTAGAATCTTCTTAAAAGCATTTGCATGCCTTCTGCATATAGTCATGATTTAGAAACTGTAGACATTAGGAATAAAATCATTCCATAGTCCAATGAACTATAAACTCTCAGCTGATGGAATTGACTTGCTAATCTGTTGTCTTTGATTCAACAGCAAAATGCCCTCTGCTGTCAGATCCCAGCCCCGTTGCGACGATTTCCAACCATTCAAGTGATCTTCCAAGGGATCTTGGAGTGGCAGGTAGGGGTGGTGGGTTGTTCAGCTTCCTCAACAAAGTAAGCAACTCTTCCTAAGCAATGTGTGGTGTGGCACCTTCCTTTCCTTTGAGACTTCAAAATCTTAACTTTTCAAATAGAACAAACCCTGAGAATTAATACAAGACTTGGTGCCCTGGTGAATGGACAGAGTTCAATGAAGAAGTACAAACAAGATGGCAGGCTGAGCACAAATCACAGGGTAGGAAGGTATGGGCAGAAGACAATAAGGAGGAGAGTACAAATTGGGGTTGCCAGTTGAAAGCATCATGTTTATGAGGCAAGGGATAAACCCGTGTGTGTGTGTGTGTGTGTGTGTGTGTGTGTGTGTGTGTGTGTGTGTGTGACGGTATGCATATAATACATAATTATATAGTGCAACTGATGACCTATTACACTACCATCTGCTATTCTAAGTAGATTCAGCCATCAGCCCTGCATTTGGCTCACACTCATCCCTCACGAAAAATCTGACCTCTGTCACTTATGGACGAGTCATCTATTCTAATAGGGATGGCAACACAAACAAGTTCTCTGCCCACAGTAAATCCATATTCAGGGGAATCCCCAACCACAGCTGCAGCTGGCCCTGCCCACATAGAAAGTCTCAATAAATGCAGATATCTCCCTCTGGCAATCTCCCACTGCCACTCCCTTCCTGACAGAGGTGCTGCTTCTGGTTGCCTCCTGCCCGCCTTCTTACCCCTACCCTTCTATTGTCCCCACCACCAGCACAGTGGGCACCTGACGCGACAGAGATCCATGGCATTGTGGCCCAGCTGAGGGCCCAGACCCAGCAGCGAGAGGATTCAGACAAGCAAATTCTCAATACCATGACTCCTTGGAATAATGACAAGCCTTTAAAATGCATTCATTCCTCAGATCAACCCCATGAAAGAGAGTTACCTTGTCTAATCCTCATTTTATTGGTCTGAAAAGTAATATTTGGAGAAATTTAGCAACTTATCTTGTGAATGATAGAAGAGAGGTGATTGATTGAAGAGAGGTGATTGTTCCTGAGTCAGCATGGTCTCAGTGCTGCAAAGGGTCCAAAGCTCCTCTATCAGTGAGTTCAGGTTAAAGAAAAAAAATAACAAGAGGACTATATAATGTCTGAGCCTGAAGCACAAAGCAAAGGTTTACAGCTGGACTCAGACTGGTGCACTATTTGGAACCTCTGTTACTGTTTTCCAGGTTCAAGAATTAAGTCTCCTTCCCCAAGTAAACATTTTATTCGTGACACAAATCAGCAGATTCTAGTCCTGGAAGGCAGCACCCTTGTGGCGGTTCCAGACAAGCGCTGCAAACGTGGAGGTGACCCTTAAATTTTCTTTACCCAATGGAGATGATATGTGCTCCCCCACGGGCCCTGGGTCCTGCCCCTCTTCAAGGGGACTGCTTGGCTTCTTCTCCTCCTCTTTTTTTTTTTGAATTTATTTTATTTTATTTTACAGTATAATTCAACTTTACATATCAGCCATAGATTCCCCTGTTCTCCCCTCTCCCGCCCCCCCCCGGCCCACCCCCCATTTCCATTTCCTCCAGGGCAAAGACTCCCCCGAGGATTGAGATCAACCTGGTGGACTCAGTCCAGGCAGGTCTAGTCCCCTCCTCCCAGGCTGAGCCAAGGGTCTCTACTAAGTCCCAGGTTTCAAACAGCCAATTCATGCACTGAGCACAGGACCCGGTCCAACTGCCTGGATGCCTCCCAAACAGATCAAGCCAATCAACTGTCTCACCCATTCAGAGGGCCTGATCCAGTTGGGGGCCCCTCAGCCATTGGTTCACAGTTCATGTGTTTCCATTCGTTTGGCCACTCGTCCCTGTATTCTATCCATCCCTGGTCCCAACAACTCCTGCTCACATAAACCCTCCTCCTTCTCGCCAATTGGACTCCCAGAGCTCCACCCGGGGCCTGACTGTGGATATCTGCATCCAGTTCCCTCAGTCACTGGATGGGGTTTCTAGCATGACAATTAGGGTGTTTGGCCATCCTATCACCAGGGTAGGTCAGTTCGGGCTATTTCTCGACTATTGCCAGCAGTCTATTGTGGGGGCATCTTTGTGGATTTCTGTGGGCCTCTCTAGCACTTTGCTTCTTCCTATTCTCATGTGGTCTTCATTTACCATGAACATTCCTTATGTTCCCTCTCTGTTCTTGATCCAGTTGGGATCTCCCGCTCCCCCCAAGTTCTCTTTCCCTCGCCCCTCCCCCCTCTTTACCCCCACTCACGTCCAGACTGTTCATGTAGATCTCATCCATTTCTCCGTCATTGGGCGATCCCCGTGTCTTTCTTGGGGTCCTGTTTTCCAGGTAGCCTCCCTGGTGTTGTGAGTAGCCGTCCAGTCATCCTTGTTCCACAACTAGTATTCTCCTATGAGTGGGTACATACCATGTTTGTCTTTCTGAGTCTGGGTTACCTCACTCAGGAGGATTTTTTCTAGATCCATCCATTTGCCTGCAAACCTCATGATGTCATTGTTTTTCTCTGCTGAGTAGTATTCCATTGTGTATATGTACCACAGTTTATTTATTCATTCTTCGGTTGAAGGGCATCTAGGTTGTTTCCAGGTTCTGGCTATTACAAATAATGCTGCTATGAACATAGCTGAGCAAGTGCCCTTGTGGTATGATTGAGCATTCCTTGGGTGTATGCCCAAGAGTGGTATAGCTGGATCTTGGGGGAGATTGATTCCCAATTTTCTAAGAAAGCGCCATATTGATTTCCAAAGTGGCTGTACCAGCTTGCATTCCCACCAGCAGTGGAGGAGAGTTCCCCTAGCTCCACATCCTCTCCAGCACAAGGTGTCCTCAGTGTTTGATCTTAGCCATTCTGACTGGTGTAAGGTGGTATCTCAGAGTTGTTTTGATTTGCATTTCCCTAATGATTAGGGATGTTGAGCAATTCCTTAAATGTCTTTCAGCCATTTGTGTTTCCTCTGCTGAGAATTCTCTGTTTAGTTCTATAGCCCATTTCTTAATTGGACTGTTGGGCATTTTGATGTCTAATTTTCTGAGTTCCTTATATATTCTGGATATCAGTCCTCTGTCAGATGTGGGGTTGGTGAAGATCTTTTCCCATTCTGTGGGCTGTCGCTACACTTCTCCTCCTCTTAAAAGGAGAAAGTGCTGCTGTCAGGTAGCAGCTGGGGGTGAGTTTGGACCAGTGATGAGCTTGAACAAGTGAGATGATACTGGGAACCAAAGATGTCCCCCAAACAAAAGAAGTCTCTGCAGACAGGGGGGTGATCAAAACCAGAGATGGAGAGAGGGGAGATCGGAGAAGCAGAATGTTCAAGGCTCCTGAATCAATGTGAGTGTGGGGATTTATCAAGTTTGCTATGCCTGAAATGTCAACAGAATAAAAAAGAAAAGGAAGGAGGAGGGGGGAAAGACACCGTTTTCATTCTAGAGCTGACCTGGTTTTCTTTTCCCAGAGACCTTTTATGTGTCAACTTTACCCACAAGAAGAGCCAGGAACTCAAAGGCAAATCGGATTGTTTTGGCTGTATCTAAGGGAGAACGCTATCTCTGCTGTGACAGAGTCAGAAAACCCAAGTGTCCCTCATTAAAATTAAAGGTAAGAGCTAAGAAAATCCCCCTGTCCTCTAGCTCAGGGAAGTAGAACTCCTTAGTGCTAAGACCAACAACCTAAACTTTAGCAAAGACCAGCCCGAAATTGCTTCTTTCCCCCCAAAAGTAGCCTGGTCATGTGTTAGTCACTTCTCAGGCACAGTTACAAATACCTAAGATAATCACCTTCTAGAGAGAAACAGATTTTGGTTTACAGTCTTGGCTAATGGACCCTGATGCTCTGGGGCCTGTGGTAGTACACCACAGTGGAAGCATGTGGGGGTAACAGGGCACAGACTGCTCATTTAATGGCTAGGATGCAGAAGAGGAAGAAGGGGTTGAGATCCCACAATTCCCTTTGAGGGCACACTACCCAACGAGGAAGCCCCTTTTAATGTCTTCATCGCTCCCAATGGCCCCATGGTGACTTTGACGTGTAGGCCTTTGGGGGATGTTCTAGGTCCAAACTGTAGCAGCTACTAATAAATTCTCTTTTGTATTTCAAAAAGAAAATTAAAAACCTGAAGTCCCTAAACCGTGAGAAGCTCCTGCCCTTGACCTTCCTGAAGGAGAAGGCCGGCTCCTACTTCACACTGGAGTCAGCTGCCAATCGAGGGTACTTTATCTACACCAGCAGCAAACCCAGGCAGCCCGTAGGAGTGACGAAGGAGCTGGGCAAACAGAAAAATACCCACTTTGAATTTGTGAATTTGTAAATGCAAATGTGGATCTCAGTGAAATCGAAGACTGAAAACACAATAGGCCGGCGGCCAGACCAACTATGACAGCAGAATTCGGTCTCAGCCTGACACCAATCAACAAATAGGAATAACTTCTCTTTATAAATGCTACCTTCAATCAGCAAGTGTGGGGATTTGATTTTTGTGTGTGTGTGTGTATGTGTACGTGTCATTTATTTCTTTGAAATGTTTATAGTTAATTTTAAACTTCTAGGCTGAAATGACTTTATGGAGAAAAACAACCTCAAGCCTCAAAGGGGTTTTGTATTTTCTAAAACATATCTGACCTCCTCTGGATGATTCTATTTTCCATGATAGAGCCAACCTGTTGGTGAGTTATTTCTCCAAGAAGATATCTAGAGTGATGCTAGGCTCTCAGAGCAATCGTGTAACACGTGGGAGTTCGATGGATTCTAGGGAAACCCATCAAGTTGCAAGTGCAAACACGGAAGTCTCCATGGGGCCCCAGGGCTTCTGGAGCACGGCAGGGCACTTTTGATCCAAGTCTTCCCAGGGGGAAGGTGGGACATCAAGTATGAACAGATGGGAAGAAGAAATGACTGACGGGTCTGGAGCAGGTGGCAGGCAGAGCCAGCTTCAAGGAGACCTGAAGGCAGGTAGCAGGGCCCTTGTCACTCAGCAGGGCATTCCAGTCAGAAGAGATCCAGCTCCAGATCCTCAGTAGGATCAGATGCAGGGAAAACAATCAGACTGGGAACTTGGAGCACAGGCTGGAAGTTGGAGAGAAGGCTGTGTGCATTTAACTTTGAGGGATGCATGCAATACGTTTAATACTTTGATGTAGAAGATCCCTGCCTATTCAAAGGCTGTGGTCTGCAACTAGGAAAGCCTGATGAAGATAGTCTGTCCCTCTGTTATCTGCCATTCTGTATCTGTTAGAAAGACAGACCCTATGTGTGTTACCTTAAAACTAAAAGCCAACTATTTACCCAGTCTCCAATTGTGCCTTTCCCTTTTCAACTAGTGAGCTACAGCAATCACTATCTAGCTGAAAATATTGATGTTCATATTAGCTTAGTTACTCATCTACTGGCTTAGAGCTTTAAAAATTCCATGATTAACACCCAAATTAAAACAAACAGCACTTGATGAAAACAAAGATTTAACATTTCAGGGAAATATATGTAATCAAAATAACTATCCCTCTGCAGTGCCTTTAAACATCCCATTTTGTATGATTATAAATACTGTATGATATTTAAATGGAAATTTCCAGAAATAGATAACTCACAAGTTTCTTATACAGTGTACCATTCCAAATAGAGTGATGAAATCTCACATCCCCCTAACTTAGGAATCATTCATTTGTCCAGTGTATCCACATTGTATATCCCATCTGCCTGTTGCTTACTTACTAGCTGTCTCAACTGCTGGATCTGTTCTCACGGTATCCCAGTGCTTGCATTCAATTAACCCTTACTATACTTCATAATCCTAGAGTTCTCAGTGATGCTGTCAATCTTAGGGATCAGATAATACCAAGGAGAAGCTATAAAGTACTTTCTTTGAGTAAAAAGGTGAAAGTTTTCAATGTAATAGGAAAGGAGGAGGGGAAATTAGATGCTGAAGTTACTGAAATATATGACAAGTTGTAATGTGTCTACTGAAAAATTAAGCTTTGAAACAGGTATGCATGCATAGAAAAAGCCTAGCAGCATGTATAGGATTTGATACTATCCACAGCTACAGGCATCCATCAGAGGCCTTATACCATGTCCTCTCAGAGAAGGAGAGTTTACCTGTAGGCTTTACACCATGTCTTCACAGATTAGGAGAGTTTCTGCTGATACTATCCGTAGCTACAGGCATTCACAGTAGGCCTTAAACCATGTTGTCAAAGAGAAGTTGAGTTTAACCGCTGATATTATCCACAGCTTCAGGTACTCACCTTAGGCCTTCCTTAGACTATGTCTACACAAAGGAGAGTTTAACTGTTGATACTATCCACAGCTTCAGGAATCCACCATGGGTCTTAGACCATGTCCTCAGCAGAGAAGAAGAGTTTAATTGTTGGTACTATCCAGTATACATAAAATCAGTTATCCAGTCTTGGCCTTAGCGCATATCCCTAGAGAAGGAGTGTTTAACTATTGATACTATCTGCAGCTTCAGACATCCACTGTAGTCTTCAGACTATATCCTCACAGAGAAAGGTGGTTTAACTGTTGATACTATCTATTATTCATTAATTCAGGCATCCACTATAGGCCTTGTACCATATCCTCACAGATAAGGAGAATTTTGCTGTTGATACTGTCCACAGCTTTACTTATCCACAGTAGGCTTTATACGATTTCCTCAGTGACAAGGAGTTTTAACCTGGAAGTACTAGCTACAGCTTCAGAAATCCATGTTAGAGTTTAGAGCATGTCCTCACAGTGAAGAAGAATTCAACTGGTGATAGTATCCACAGATTAGAGCTTTCATCATAGGCCTTAGACAAATTCCTCACAGAGAAGGAGAGTTTAACTGTGGATGCTATCCACAGCATCATGCCTCTACCATAGGACTGGGACCACATCTCCATACAGAAGGAAAGTTTAAATGTGGCTACTATCCACCCCTGGCTTTCTACCATGTCCTCAACAGAGAAGAATAGTTTAACTGTTGATACCGTCCATAGATTCAAGCATCCATCATAGGCCTTAGACCTTACAAAGAAGGAGACTTGAACTTCTGACACTATCCACTGCTTCAGGCATCCATCATAGGCCTTCCTTAGGTCACGTAGTCAAGGAGGAGAGTTTAAATGTTGATACTATCCATAGCTTCATGGGCCTTAGGTCCTGTCTTCACAGAGAAGTAGAGTTGAACTTTTTTTGAATTTTTTTTTCTTTTTACAACATTGAGTTAATTCACTCAACAAACATTTTATTAATTGCCACTTAGCACTTTTTAACCACATTGATTTCATCACATTATGAACTAGTTCCTATGAAGAAAAATAATATTGCATTTCAATCCATGCTTCATTCAGATAGCACTTATTTAATTTCTCAGTTGGCTAAAGCATGTCATTGGTTATTATTCGGAAAAAGAATAACTATGCTAATTCTCTCATTACAAATCAAAGAAACAACACACAGAAAAGTTTAAACTGACAAAATAGCGAGGTCAGATTTTGATTTTTCAAATAAATAAGAGGATGTATGAAAGACCTTCAAGTGTGTGGTAGGAATTATAAAAAAAAGCTACCTATATTTTATAGTACACATTGGGAAACATTTTTTTTATATTTTTATGCATTATTTGTTTTACAGTGCTGTGACCAAACCTAGAGACTTGTGCAGGCTGGAAATGCTTTATCACCATACATAAACTATTCTTGGTCTTGGTGACTTTCCCAGGCCTTCCCTGTAGCTAGGCAGATCTTGATCTTGTGATCTGGTATATGATAATCTCATCCACTGTGAAAGGCATTGCTTTGTAGTTTCTGTTTACCAGAGAGAAGACAGAGGCTTTCCAAGCAGAATCTCAAATAATGGGATTTGCCGTGAGTTTAGATTACAAGCTGCAGGCCAGATGCAGACCAGAGCTTCTTTCAAGAGTAAATTAGTGCTACTTCCATCTTTCCATCTCTGGTGTCGTCTTGCTGTCACGGGTCTGAATCTGTCCCTTGATAGTAGCACTTCACTGGATGAAGCAGGAAGTGACTAGCACTTACCGATATTTTGAAATTACCCTGTTGTTTCAACTCCTCAGCAGCCTTGGGTAGTCTGTGTTCTGTGTGACAAGCTGCATTTGGTTTTGACTGAATTATCTCACAAAAATGGCTCAATACATCTTCAGTTTGCGTTGGCGCATAGCTACCCTCAAATGAACCCAGGTCAAATGAGAGGCTCTGTTATTTTTCAATACTTCACTCCCCTGCTGTCAGGGAGGAATGTGTAGGCTGCAAGAGAAAACACCATCCCAGAGTCTTATATGTGTCCTAAATGTATGTGGTTCATGCAGTAAAAGGTCTTTAGGTAGGGAGTCCAGGGCTGACAGGACGGGTTGTGCTGTTATCTATTCATTTCATCATCATGCTTCCAAATGAGAGTCCATCTTTCATGATGCTAAGTCAGGATTGAGGCTAAACTGAAGACAAATACTTCAGTGTGGGGACTTGGATAAGATTGGGTAAATTGACAGCATAATATTAACAGTTTAGGATTGATGGACCAAGAAAGACAATATGCAAGGAGTTCAAAAGCTTTGTGGATACAGACATGTGATGTTTTCTATTGAAAATCTATGTATCATTCAGTATGTTCTGGAATACTAGTGTTATAACTTGAATTTGAAGTGTATTGCGCAGACTGGTTTTGAACACATATTCCCCCGAGGGTGATACTCTTTTGGAAAGTAATGGAACCTTCAGGAAGTGAGGCCTAGCTGGCTTGAGTTACTTACCAGCAGTGTAGTTTCAACAAACTACCGTTCTGAGCCCCCTTGGGACCCCATTTTGGTGAAGGAGATCAGGGTTCCCAGACTGCTTCTCAGATCCTCATTATGGCAAGTCTCCCAGGGGTCAGCCTTAAAGCATATTTGGTATGGATGGCTTAGAGTCATTTCAGCAAATTGTTGAACAAATTAACTGTATGGTCTTCTTGCAGAGCTCAGCAGTCTCTCATCTCTGTTTTGATACCTTTTTTTGCACGTAAAGCCAAAGCTTAGAAAGGCTGCCCTGCTAGGCTATCACTGTTGGAAAGTGCAAGAGGACTCAAAGTAAGATTTTCTAACAATTCATAGTCTTTATACCACCAAAGGAGGGGGGATACCTGCATGCTCCACTCTAACCCCAAACCATGCCATGGACTTGACTACTAATTGTGTAAATAACATGTATACTAGATGATATTTAGTTTTTGGTATAAACCAGAAACTCCTAGAGATACCAAAAAGGACTTGTGACTAGCTAAAATAACGAGGGTTATGACAACATTGAAATCACCAGGACTTAAATTAACACTTACATACTCATATAACTATCAACCTAAATGAAAAACCAGAGGTAAGTTCTTCAAAGAACATTGACATTTATTTTGGAACAGCAGATCATTGTTGTGGGAATATGCATGTCACAGGAGACTAGAGATATACGCAAAGAGGTTGAAGCAAGGGAGAGGTTTTTAAAGTAAAAAATGAAGAAGATTGCACCAGCTAGTTTGAAACAGTATTTTTTTGGTGTCTTAGGGTTTTTTATTGCTGTGAAGAGACATTATGACCACAGCAACTCTTATAAAGAAAACATTTAATTGGGATGGCTTGCTTACAGTTTCAGAGGTTCAGTTCATTATCATCATGACTAGGAGCATGGTAGTGTGCAGGAAGATGTGGTGCTGGAGCTGAGGATGCTACATCGTGGCTTGCAGGCAACAGGAAGTCAAGTGACAGACACTGAGGGAAGCTTGAGCAAAAGAGACCTTAAAGCCTGCCCCCACAGTGACACACTTCCTCTAAAAAGGCCACACCTCCTAATAGTGCCATTCCCCTTGGGGGTCATTTTCTTTCAAATCACCACACTTGGACACAGTGATGACTGCAAAAAAGACATTGGTCCAAAATTGAATTGAAAGCTTCTAGGCACATGTCTTTGGTGAAGTACTTTTTGTTGATGTTTACATTGAATTGGCCTACATGCAAGTTTGTGGTTCTGGCAGTCTCTTGTGACAGTTACTGTCAGGCAATCTTTGGTTAAGAACTCACCCTTATTAATATTTGGCTATATTTAATTTTTGTTAGTAATGACACAAATACTCTATTGATTCTGATAACTTTCCCAAAACTTTCATCTAGGTCTACAGTTTGAAGATAGTTCATACCATTCCAGGAAATGTAAGAAGACCTAATGGGTTGATTGCTGTAGTTGTTTTTCTTTTACTCTTTACTCTTAGGGGGGCCCATCACCCAGCTCCTAAATAATCACATGGAGACTTACTCTTTCTTATAAATGCCTTGCCTTAGCTTGGCTTATTTCTTCCCAGCTTTTCTTAATTTAAATTATCCCATCTACCTTTTGTCTCTGAGCTTTTATCTTTCTCTATTCCTGTATCTTTTCTTTCCTTCTTATTCCACGTCTGGCTGTGTGGCTGGTCTCTGGCATCCTCCTCTCCTTTTCTTGCTCCTCTTTCTTCTCTGTTTCTCCTACTTATTCTCTCTGCCTGGCAGCCCTGCCTATCCCTCTCCTGTCTAGCTATTGGCCCTTCAGATCTTTATTAGACCAATCAGATGTTTTAGACAGGCAAAGTAACACAGCTTCACAGAGTTAAACAAATGCAGCATAAAAGAATGCAACACATGTTTGCATCATTAAACAAATGGTCCACAGCACAGACAAATGTAACACATCTTCAACTAATATTCCACAACAGACTACCTGGGGGAACTCAAGACAATGGGAATTCCCAGTGATGTGGTAAGATGTTGAAGAAAGCTTGAATCCCCTATACTAAACTACTTTGAGACTCACAGGCTGTGGATTACTGCTACCCCATGGTTGGATGAAGAGAGTGAGTCATGCCAGGCTGATATGGAGATGTGAGGAAGGCCACAGTTTCAGAAAGTGGAGCAAGCAGGGAACAGCTCTGGAGCGAGTAGCACAAAAAGGCACATTTTGTCCCCAAATGCCCAAAGAAGAGGTGTGGGCTGTGCCATGTCAATGGGGTACACAAAGCCCTTTCTCATTCATTGCTCTTTCTGCAAAACTTGTTTCACCAATGAGACCAGGACATGCATTCAAGCATTCCAAGGCACTCCTTGTACTTTTAAACCACTGCCCCTTCCATTTGTCCCTCACAGGGATGGATGCATCCAGAGGCATGTAGGTAGATAGACTGGGACACCACAACCCGGGATAAAGCACCCTCAACTGATGGGAAGTTATGGTTGGCTTCATGATGTCCATGTCTCTTCTTCCCTTCTCCATTTCCTCCTCCTCCTTTTCGTATTAGTAAAGAAAAGTCATGAAGACCCCCCAATGGTGCAAAAAAAAACCTCTTGCTTGGCAAGCTAATCTCTTCCCCTCTGGTTTCTGGGTACTAACTAATTCTACATATACATTTGTGATGGACCTGACTGAGACTGGTCTCCTTGAGGTCAGAATCTGCCTCTAGGCCTATTCAGCCTTCCATTGCCAACCCTAACCAAGTCATTGGCAGAGGGTTGCTCAGCCATCCCTTGCTGTGGAGCCTCTCTCCACACTGTCCTCTGTTGGCTATCTCCTAGTTGGGAACAGTGCACAGCCATCACTGTCCCACATGACAGAATTCCTCTGCGGTTTGTGCTCATGTAATCTCTGTTTATTTGAATATGCCTATTATCCTCTGGCAAGCTTCTTTTTTAGTGTAATTTTTACTTAATTTAACCTGAAGCAACTATCATTGCTTACAACTGAAAAGCCAGTAATGAGGCAACTTATTTCTGAATCTTGCTCCAATTATTCTGATTCTAGACCCTGAGACTCTGTTCTGCCAACACTGTTACCCTTTATGAGAATCTGAACCCTGCTTAGATATAAGGCTCTGTTTTGGTTGGCAGCAGCCACACTCACAGGCTAAGTGCTGCTCCACTCTTGTCAGATCCACCCACCCTTTCCATTATCTCTTGACTAGATGGTAACGTACTGCTGCTTTAATTCCTTGCATACCATACCCCAGACACAGGCTCAGCCATTGCAGTATACTTCCACCTTAGAGCCAATTCCTACAGTGCCCACCAAACACCAGTCGGCTAACTCCAAAGTACAACCTGCACCCAGTTTTTACTTCTTCCTATTACAACTGTCAGGTTAGGGCTAATTAAATCATACAATATCACATGTCCCACAGATGCCTGACGGTTCGGGTAGCAACAAGAAATGGGTGAAAGTCTTAATGTATGAATGAGAAAGAAGATCCACAGCCACAGCCATTGCTAGATTTCATGCTCTGCCAATACTATGAGTTAGAGAAGATGTCGAGAAAGGCTTTTGATGGAGTGTTTTCCCAGTTGCTGTCTTTAATGGCTCTCTTCAGTTTTGCTAGCCTATAACCAAAACTAAGTATGTTTGTTTCTGCCAGCTTTATCTGTCACTCCAACAGGGTCACCAGAATTTCGAGATGTGCAGATAAACCAGCCAGGGCAGGCAGCTGACTCTAAGGTGTGTTTGGGCCCATGGCAGCCTTGTAAAAGATGCCAGTCTGACTTACTATAGTCTCCTGTCAGGCCAGTTTCAGAATCATCTGGAAGGTAAAAGAGATCAGTTAGGCTGTAGAAGCTTTGGGTGCTGAAAATCTAACATGTACCCTAGCTCCAGAGGTACCCTGGAGTCTGCCTCACTACTAATGTTTTAAGAGGCCATGGGAACCTCACCCTCTTTCCATTTTCCCGGTTGTGGTTGGGATATGAAATACACGCCCCCCCCCCCCCAGTCATGTATTTGAACGCCAAGTCCCCAGCTGGTGATACTGTTTTTTAAAACCCCTAGGAAGTGAGGACTTGCTGGAGAATATGCGTCACCGGGGGCAGGCATTGACACCTGAGAAGGGCATGTGACCATCCATCTCAGGCTCCCCTGCCTTGCTCACCACCGGTGCCCTTTAAAGCCCAAACAAACCCTTCCTCTCTTCCACTCCTTTGTCGGGCATTCTGTTAGAGCAGTAAGAAGAGGTACTAATGACCCTCTGAAAATTTAGACTAAATTAAGAGAGAGAAGCAGGAGTTATACACACACACACTAAAAGATGTGTGTGGTTTTAAAAAGTGGACTATGCCAGGCGGTGGTGGCACACACCTTTAATCCCAGCACTCAGGAGGCAGAGGCAGGTGGATTTCTGTGAATTCGAGGCCAGCATGGGCTATAGAGTGAGTTCCAGGACAGGCTCCAAAGCTACACAGGGAAACCCTGTCTCGAAAAACAAAAAACAAAAAATAAAAAACAAAAGAAAAAAAAAGAAAGAGAAGTAAAGTGGACTAGAGAATCCATTTTAGAGCAAAAGACAAAATCGGGCTTGCTAAAATTTCTCACCTAATAAAGGATACCCATCCTAGGACTAAGTGTATATGGCAAGCATATTCCTCCAGAAAGCTGTCTTCCTCACATCTCTGTAGAGCACGATGGAGGTCCTACCCCAAGTGTGTCTGGAGCAGAAGGGATCAGGCTGCCTAGGTAAGGGGAGTCAGAGGAGGAGCAAAGGCTGAGGCAAACACCGGCCCCTCCTCCTGGCTCCTCGCTGTGTAGAACCCCTTTTCATTCCCTAGAAGTCCCACAAAGCCAGGAAGGTTAGAAATCCTCCTGTCCAGTGCTTCCAGAGGCTGGTGCTCTTGTTATCAACCAAAGTAGGAACCCGCAGAGAGAACAAGAGTATTGTAGCCTTGCTTTTCTTATGGGGGTGACAGAGGGTGCAAGAAATTGGACTGGAACACTCACCTCAGCTGGAGAGATGGTAGACTTTTTCTGTTCTTCACACAGCAGAGACACACTTCCTCTTTAGAAATACCCAAGAGTATCGGGCATCCTTTATCCTTGGGGGCCGTGCCAAAAGGTGAGAGTAGGAATAAAAAGGTCTCTGGGAGAAGATGGAAAGTGGGTTATTTCTCAGAGCAGGAAGAAGTCCCTCCTGTCTGCTGGGCCTTCAGGTCCAACACATAGCCCCATTCCCTTGGCTCCAGGATGAAAGTGCCCTCCTCCATCCAGCTCCAAGCTCCTTCTTTCCCTTTTAGAAAGGCTCCCCTCAGATCTGGCCATTATATCATAATCCTAAATGCCCCTGGGGCCTCCTCCCCACTGCCACCATGTGCTGATACTGGTGATGTGGTACAACCAAGGCTGAGCCCACATAAAGGGAGGCTTTTCCTGGCTGTCTGGGAACAGAAAGTATAGCCAAGGCTGAGTCACTTGGGCATATGTAGGTCTTATTAGGGATAACTTTTGAGGGTTCCAGAGTCCAGGACCAACACTTCTGATGACCATCATAAGTGCTGAATCTGCAAATGCTGCTTCACTTTTGAACCTAGATGAATAGAAGAGATATCCACACATCCCACTGAAGAAAAGATGCAGCCCTTCTAATCCTTACCTAAGGATCCTAACGCCTGCTCCCAAACCTACCTGGGAGCTGGAATATCATAGACAATGAACTCTTCCCTCAGGTTCTGGACTTGTCTTTAAGTGGGACAAGAGAATTGTCTTAGGTATAAGCACATGGGATCTAGATTTGGATGTGTGGATTAAAAATAAAAATTTTGACTACTATAGCTTCAGGTCCTATGACAAACCTCAGTGTTCTCATCTATGAAATGGGAATACTATTAAAAGCACCTATCAAGGAAGGGTTGTAAGGATTAAAATTCTTATTTAAATGAGTAGGACTTAGTCCGAGCTAAGAGAGAATATAAACTATAGACAGAACCCAGAACAGAATACTGTCCTTCTTAACCCTTTTCCATTCATTAGCTAATGGACTCTATGCCAACAGCAATGCTCAGGGTAGGACAGAGCCAAGATAGAAGCAATGGAAGAATATGGGAAGGGCAGAGGCAGAGGGTACCTGGGAGCCCAGCATGACACAATAAGGAATAGACACTTCAGGGGCTCCTTCAAAAATCCACAGATGTTTTCCCTAACTCCTAATCTCTTTAAATAGACAGGACTAGCCATAACAGTGGCCAGGGGATTCCCTCTGTACTAGGTCAAAGAGGAATACCCCAATGATTGCCTGAGACTATCAGCGATAGTTGGGTGTAACATGTTAGGTGTGCTAATACAATACCCACATCACATGATAATGTGTTTATCTATGTCAGGTAATTACAATGCAGAGTTATTTTAAGATCTTGCTCCTCCCATGCGTGAGCACAAAGCCTCTACCTGGTTACTCAGTGGACTATTTTATAGTCTCCTGCCCAGAAAAAGGAGTCTAGTCTCCTGCTGCCTCCTCCTTGCAGCTCTCCTCTCTGGGAAGGGACTGCATCCTCTCTGACTTTTGTACTAATGATTCAGACCTGCTTACAAATGCCTATGGCCCTATCTCATCAACCCACAGCACAGTGCCCAATGTCTTAGGATGCTCTGTGCTGATGGTGTGAATGATTCACCCTAGGTAAGACCCTAATTCACTACAGTGATATGGATTGCAGGAGATCTGAGCGTCTCAGTCCTGGCTTACACTAGACTCACCTAGGAACCTTTTCTAGCCCCCGAGTCTGAATTCACAAGGCAGGTGCAGGTTGATTGAGAGCTACTGAGCTAAACTAAGCCTTTCAGTTTCCTACCTTTTACTATGCCCTGAATCACCTGCAGATTGTAGTTGGTAGGTCTGACCGGGCCTGAGGTTCTGTCTTCCTGGTTATCTCCAAGGTCCCATGATACTATCTGAAGTCAACCTCCGAGTGGCCTAACCTAAAACAATGGTTCTCAACCTTGGCTGTGCACTGAGCACTGAGAATGTGATATATACAAACCATGAATGCCTAGGTCTCACATACCTCTTAGGTCATATTCAGCTGGTCTAATTTGAGACCAGGCATTGCCCTGGTAGTACCAGTACTGTGTTTTTCTACCTCCTAAGTAGTGTGTCTTAAATCTGCACTTACCTTCACTTTGTTTTTCAGCCACCATATCCTAACTGGACCCTCACTATCATGGGCCTGTGGTGTAGCAGTACTCTCACTCTCTGGCCTCTACTCTTTTCTTCAAACTTTCTTCCCAAGGCCAATGTTGAGGCACACATGCTTTTCAGGCTCTGGTGATTATTACTATTTCCTATAGGGCAGTATTTTTGGACTTCCATGTGTATCACTATAACCTAGAAGATCATGTATAAAACAGACCCTTGAATCTCAACCCAAGAGTTTCTGATACAGGAGGTCCATGGTCCATGTTGGGGACTTAGAATTTATATTCTCAATACATTCCTAAGAGCTGTTACTGCTGCTGGTCTGAAAGCTACATTTTGAGAAACTTCACATCATAGAGATCACAACACTGACAAAGAGGTATCAGAACAGACCCAACAGGCAGGTGAAGTGGATTCTACCCAGGTGGGGAACAACACTACTCAGGAGCCAACAACCCTACAACTAAAATCAAAAGCAGCAGCAGCAGTGGCAGCCACCAGGACACAACAGTGGAGCAATGAGAGCAGCCTCCCCATACAGGAATGCAAAGGATCGGGTCACCCTTATGCTCCTATCTCCTTTGGTCCTCACTGCTTCATTTGACCTGGGAAGAAATGAGACTTGGTGTTTTCCACATAATCCCATGAGTTGTTTTCCAAAACAGACATTCTTAACATGTCACCTGGGTCAAGTAACCCCCTGTCTTAGTTAGGGTTCTACTGCTGTGAAGAAACACATTGACCATGGCAACTCTTGTAAAGGAAAACATTTAATTGGAGTGACTTATCATTCAGAGGTTTAATCCATTATCATCCTGGTGGAAAGCATGGTGGCATGAAGGCAGACACGGTGCTGGAGAAGGAGTTGAGAGTTGTACATCTTGATCCACAGGCAGCAGGAAGTGAACCGGCTTGAGCTTCTGAGACCTAAATCTCACCCCCTAGTGAAGCACTTCCTCCAACAAGGCCACATCCACTCCAACTAGGCCATACCTAATAGTGCCGCTCCTGTGAGTCTATGGGGCCATTTTCTTTCATTTTACCACCAGGACAATGACATATTAATAATTTCTTCCTGAGTTGTTGTGAGGTACACAAGGCAGCGTATCAAGGTTCTGGCTCCAAGATGGTGGCAGTGAACACTCAGGGGCACCCTCTGGTGAAGGTCAGGTTGTTGGCTCCTTCCATGTTCAGAGGGTTCCTGAGCTCCAAGCCTGCCTTCCCTGCACTGGATTGCCTTTTATGAGTATTCCTCTTCTGCCCCTCTCTGCAAAGGTGCACTTTTAGCTCATCTTTCTTGTTCTGTCCTGATAGGATTAATCTTTGCAAGAGAAAAACCCCAGCTCACCCAGCACCCTTAGAGGTCCCTAGCCTGACCCATCCCTCATCCTCTCACCCCTCAGCCACCCCCATGCTCCATCCAGGAACCTCACTTGAATGAATGAAGGTCATGGAGGGCTAGCTTGGGCCTGTCTCCAAAGGATTTCTGGCTGGGTCTCTGGGAAGAGATAATGAAGACAATCAAGTGGGATTTTCCCAGGATTTAGGAGGGTGAAACAAGACATAGCAGAAAGACATCAATAACATACAATGTAAATATTGTAAAACAGAGGTGCACTAGCCACAAGGTTAGCCTGTGACAAATTGCAGGTCTTACCCTTCACATTCCACACATTGGACAGTCATGTGACCCAAAGTCTCTTTTCATTGCCATCTTTGAGCTGACACTCAAGTCTCTTCCTCCATGAAAATTCCAACCTGGCCTCAGAAAGCCCTTCCTTCCACCATTGGGCCCCACCACCTGCTTGGGCGGAATGGATGGTGAAAGATGCATCAGAAGAATATAGAGCTGTCTCTTTGTGGATGAGCCCAAGGCCTCAAACCTCTGAGTGGAAATGATTCATGTCTATCACCGGAGCTGTTGGGTACATGTAGCAAAACTTTCTTTCCCCTTCCAGGACTTCTCTTGTCTAATTCGTCGGCTGGGGAAGCTGATGAAAAGTCTGTGGTGAAGAACTGAAACCAGACACAGCACTAGCCAGTGCCGACTTCCAGTATTGTGCTTTGTCTCTGATGTGGATGTTTCCAGATATCTGACCCAGCAGTACTGGGGTTCATCTTTTTCCCAGTCACTAAAGTCCATTTTCATTTCTGAGTTCTCCTCCACAGCAGATGTTCTCAGCGTTGAGGAAATAGGAGGTAAGATGATGTGCAGGGCCTGTGCTGACAGGAAGAGGATCTGTCACAGCCAGTTCTCATCTCAGGATACCATTAAGGATGTCACTAGTACTGAGGAGGCAGCCAGCCTTGATCTCTGTTTGGAAATGCTCACTGCATGCAGGAAGGCTTTTGGGGTGGACCAGACTCTTATGTCGACCACTCTACCAAAGCAGTGTATTACAGATGATGGTTTACAGTATCAACGTATGGACCATGGCCATGTTTTTGTGGATCTTCTCAAAGTGTTTAATAAAAATGAAATAGTTTAAAAATGCAGAGCTCTAGGCCTGGGGCTGGAAAGCCCATGTACAAGATCTGGACCATTGCTTCTTTTGTGTTAAAATTTTATTAGGAAATAGTTGTGTCCTTGTTAGCATATCATCCATGGCTGCTTTAGGGATGCTATAGGAGGGCTGATGAGAGAGAGAGAGAGAGAGAGAGAGAGAGAGAGAGAGAGAGAGAGAGAAAACACATCTGGCCAGTAAAGTTGGAAATACTGAGCTTTTGTATAATTTGATGACTTTGTAAAGCAGCCTGATCTTTGTCTAACAAAGAACAAAACAAAACAAGACAAAATAAAACAATGCATTTATAACCTCTTGTCTTAAAAAAACAAGTTTCCAGAGATCACAAAAGGCTCAATTCCTAATACCCAATCAGATATGGTAGCTCATACTTGCAATCTCATCACTTGGAAGGCTGGAGGCAAGATGCTCATGAATTAAAGGATAGCCTGGGCAATATAGTAAATTCCAAGCCAACCTGGGCTACAGAGTATAGCCTTGTCTCAAACAAACAGACAAACAAACAATCTCCAACCATATCACCAGTAGTCTAGGTGAATCCAGTGAAGGAAGTGGAGCAGAACTGATGTCATTTTACATATGAAAAATCTGAAATGAAATAATGTACTGAGTCCCCAAGTTTGCAAAGATGTTTCTTTTCTCTTTGTGGAGACCAAATACGTAGCGAGAAGCTATGTAAAGGAGGAAAGGTTTTTTTCGGAGGCTCATGATTTGAGCTTACAGTGCATTATGGCAGAGAATGCAAAAAGCAGAAGCAGCTCGCACTGATTCCTCACCTCCCCTTGCAGAGAGCAAGGGGAGTGGGCACTCAGCTGGATTTCTGCTTTTCCCATGTTTATTCAGTCTGTGATTTCAGGACGTTGAGTGATACCTAACCCATGAGTGAGACTTAGTTTTCTTAGTTTAAACTCTCTGGAACAGTCTACCAAACATCTCCAAAGGTGTATCTCCTAGGTGACTCTAAATCCAGCTACGTTGACAAAAACATGATTCATCTCAAGTTTACTCATTGTCAACATGACACTCAAACACGTTATGTTAAATTCTAACACCCCACTCCTGGCCACTAAAATCTCATGTTCATTGTGCAAAACAAAAATCCCTCTTAAAAGCCCACCTAATCTTAACAGTTCCAACATTGTTCAAAAGTCCAAAGTTTCTTCTGATAGTCAAAACAACTCTTAACTAAGAAACCTATAAAAACAAAGTACACACACACACACACACACACACACACACACACACACACACCACACACCACACACATACACACCATATACACACCACACACACACACACACACACACACACACACACCACACACGACACACACTAAAGAGGTATAAAGTCTATAAGTTTGAAAGACATTAAAAGATAGTTTTGGGTTGGTAATACAAGTTAGGATAGAAAGTGAATTAGGTACAACATTTTGAACTTACCAAAATAGGAAAATAATGGAATATTTTCTTTGCATTTGTCAATTGTTAATGGACTGGACATTGTTAATGTAATTCTTGACTGTATGTATTGTATATACTTATTGTGTATAATTTTTCTTATATTAGTTATAACCTTCTTTTATTATTTTAAACAAAAAGGGGGGAAATGTGGTGATACATTGTATACCCTAATAAAATTTGCCTGAAGATCAGAGAACAGAACAAGACAATAGATTAAACATAGAGGCCAGGCAGTGGTGGCACATACCTTTAATCCCAGCACTAGGAAGTAAGTAATATGGCTGAACGGAGAAAGGTATATAAGGCATGAGGAGACAGGAACTAAAGGCTTTTTCAGGCTGAGGAGTCCTAGAGGTAAGACGTGGCAGTGGCTTGTTCCTTTGTCTCTCTGATCTTTCAGCATTTACCCCAATATCTGGCACTGGGTTTTTTATTACAAGGCCATTTAAGATTTCGAACAACACACCACACACACATACGCCACACACACAGAGAGACACACCATACACACATCACACACACATACTACACCACACACCACATAAACACACACACACCACACACATACTACACACACATCATACACACAGAGACACACCACACACACAGACACACACAGACACACACAGACACACACACACACACACACAGACACACACACGTCCTCCAGCCTCTCTAAATATACTCTTTATTCTGCAGAAAGGCTGAGTCCCCTCACTGTTCCAATAAAGCAGTCTCTCTGTTGGGATGGAGTCTCTACTTCTCTGTCTCATTTTTCTTACAGGAGTAAAGGGAGATTGATGCTGGACTGTGCTACCTGGTGGATTTCAGACCAGTCTGGGCTCCAGAGTAAAACCTTTTCTTAAAGAAGAAAAGAAAAGCTGGGTGTAGTGACACACGCCTTTAGTCCCATCACTCTAGAGGCAGACACCGGTGGATCTCTGTGAGTTGGAGGCCAGTCTGGTCTATGTAGTGAGTTCCAGGACAGCCAGAGCTACATAGTGACTCTGTCTCAAAAATATCAAAAGAAGAAGGAAATGAAGGAAGGAAGGAAGAAAAAATGTTGAGTTTTTTTAAACCAAATGAGTTAGTGAACAATAAGGACAACAACAAAACCAAACAAGCAGAGATTGTAGACATCTACAGTTGGTCACACCTAAAGGCAATGCATAAACTGTCTTTCTCTAGGATGTTGGAAATGACGAAGGGAGGAAGATAAAGAAATCAGTCACTGAAGACATCTGAAACTTAACTTCAGAGTTCCAAGTCAGGAATGAATAGAGCTGGGTTCTAGAAAGGAAATAAAATGGCTCAAAAGGCAGTGCATACAGAAAGAATGACTGCCAGGAAACTTAGAGCCTTCCACAAAACTGCCCTATATGTCTGCAGAAACTATACTTCTGTAGTGGCAACAGTTAACTGTCAAGGACAGTCTTACTCCACTTTAACACTTAAAAAGCTGAAGGCAAATGGCTGTTGAAAAACCTCCCTCAGGACTCGGCTGATTGATTGGAGGACCATCAGAAATGAATTCAAGTTCATCTCTGTATACATGATAGCAGTAGAAGCAAAGGAGATGGTATCCACGTGCTTGGTCTTCCTTGGTAGAATTTCAAAGATTGAGAGAACCAAGCCGATGGTTTAAAAATATATTTCAGATAAAGTATAGAAGAAAATTATTTCAAAATAAAGCCTTTAATTTCCTAGGAAAAACTAGGGTAGAATGGCCAAATAGATATATTCTGATGAAGGACAAAGAATCCAGACAGGGACAAGAAAAGGTACATAAAAAGAAAAAAAATACACAAAATGGAAAAACTTAGTGGCCTTTTTGCCACAAAATCATCTCTTCCAGAAGATGGTAGAACAGGAGATCTTTGTGGGAAAGTAAGAGTTTACACTTAGGAAGCCAAGCAGAGACACTCTGCAGCCTGGGAAACTCACCCAGACAGTATCCTATGTTCAAGACTATTTCAGAAATTCTTACAAATTCTGTCTGCATCCCAAGCCAAACTTCATCTAACAACTGCTTATGAAACTCATAAGCAACTCAAATAGCATTCTTTTAGTGGAACATTCTAACTAACATACTAATCTCCATCGAGAAATGATGGTAGGAAAGTATTAAACGTCTCAGTTTTCTATAATTAAACCACTATGTTTCTACAAAGAGAAAGTAAAGGCATACTACAATTCCTAATGGAATAGTCTCAGATTTGAGCTGCTGTGTGTCAGGCAGTGTTTGCTCGTGCTGCATGGTATGACAATTAAGTGCAATTCAAGTTGTGCATGCCCATGTTCAGAACCAAGGCTGCAGTGAAGGTGTGAGATGCACCATGGACAAGCGCTGCCAGGAACATCTCATATTCATGATTCTTTGATTTTGAGTTATTTTTTCCTCATGCATTCAGAAATGTCTCCACAGATGTCTGTGGCCTCAGGAGGAGAAGAGGAGGTGCAGGGTGGTAGCTTCTCACCCCCTAGTGGAGCTGGTGTGAAGGCAAACTGAGCCAAGGTGAGGCCAGTGGTGTGAGGTATGTTGCAAAGCCAAAAAGCCAGCTTATGTGCCAGGGACAGGTCCTGATCCCACTACTAGAGGCCCCACAAACAGACCAAGCTACACAACTGTCACACACATGCAGAGGGCCTAGGTCAGTCCCATGCAGGCTCCCTAGCTGTTGGTCCAGAGTCCTGAGCTCCATTAGCTCAGGTTAGTTGTCTCTGTGGGTTCCCCACTCATGATTTTGATGTGCCCCCCATCACCCTTTGCTTGTACAATCCCTCCTCTCTCTCTTCAGGAGGACTCCCAGAGCTCAGCCAGTACTTGGCTGTGGATTTCTGCATCTGCTCCCATCAGTTACTAGATAGAGTATCTCTGTTGACAACTAGGGTACTCACCAATCTGATTACAGGAGAAGGCCAGTTCAGGCACACTCTCCACTATTGCTAGGAGTCTTAGCTGGGGTCATCTTTGTGAATGCCTGGGAGTTTCCCTGGCACCAGGTTTCTCCCTAACTTCCAAATGGCTTCTTCTATCAAGATATCTCTTTCATCACTCTCCCTTTCCATCTGTCCCCAATTCGACCAACCCAATTCCTCATGTTCCCATGCCTTGCCCAGCCCTGATGCAGGGGAAGGAGCTTAGTCCTGGAATGTTATATGAGATGCTTTGTTGACTTCCATGGGAAGCCTGCCTCTTTCTGAATGGAGGAGGAATGGGTGGAGGGGGTTAGAGAGGAGGTGGTAGGAGGCAATGGGAAGAGAGGAGGGAGGGGAAACTGTGGTTGGTATGTAAAACAAATGAAAAAATTTAATGAAAAAAGGAAAAAAAAAAAAAGGATGTACAGCCACGTAGGATCAGCAGAGAGCCTGCTTCCTTGCTCCTTCTTGATTTTTTGACTGTGTGGTTCTTCAGCTTCACCTGTGGAAGATCTTATAGTAAGGCTTGTGTAGCATGAATCTTAGAAGGTCTTATTAATAAAATCAAACCTGAGCCGGGTATTGGGGTGAAATGCTGGAAGGTCAGAGAGACAGAACAAGCCACAACTATCTCACCTCGCCGGATCCTAGCTGGTCTTGTTTCCTCAGACTGGAGGCCTTTGAGTCCTCATCCAAATGACTCTCAGCTGAACTGCTGCTAGAAGCCTGAATGCTTAACCAGGCCAAATGCTTCTCCAGGCCAAATGCCTACCCAGGCCAAATGCCTCTTCAGGGCAAATGCCTCTCTAGGGCAAATGCCTCTAGTTTCTGGTCCTCATGCCTTATATACCTTTCTGCTTTCTACCACCACTCCCTGGGATTAAAGACTTGCTTTCTGGGATTAAAGGCGTTGGTCACCATGCTTGGGTGTATCCTTGAACACATGGATTTCTGCCTCTGGAATGCTAGGATTAAAGGCGTGTGTCACCACTCCCTAACCTCTGTTTAACATTGTGGCTGTTCTGTCTCTGACCCCAGATAAATTTATTAAGGTACACAATATTTTGGGGAACACAATACCACCACAGGCTTGTAATCCCAGCTACTCTGGAGTTTAAGGCATGTGGTCAAGGCCACCCTAGGCAACTTAGATTTCAACTAACAAAATGTTAAAAGAGGGCTGGTGGTGTATTACAGCTGGCTGAGTGCTTGCCAAGCATGCACCAGGTTCTAGGTTCCATCCCTGATAACAGAACAAAAAAAGAACAAAAGAAAACTAACCTCCCTCTCCTTTGGCCTGAGGCTTCAGTAGAGGTAAGAAGTTTCTCTAGTGGCTGGCTCCTTTACTGATCTTTCAGCATTTACCCTGATATCGATATCTGGCTTTTTATTATTAAGACTAATTAGAATTCATACAACAGCTGGTGTCCAACCTGTGGGGCACAAATTCTTGAAAAAGCCACTTGCCTGAGGCTTTGCAGCCACTGGCTCAGGCTGGGGCTACATGTGGCTGGAGTCACTGCCCTCACAACTAGATTTTCCTTTTCTTTCCCAAGCCCTCTGAGAAAGTCTGGGATTCTTTTCTGTAGCCTCTCTGCAGCAGACTCCACAGGCTTTTGGGTTCCAAAAGCCACAGGAGTTAGCTTCTTTTGCACATTCCCCCATGCACACAGCTGGCTCTTTGGCTTCTTCTCTCTATCAGTGGGTGGCTCCTGGCTTTCCCTGAAGCTCCTTCCTCAGGCTGCTGCCACACTAGGCAGCTGCCTCACTTTACCATCATCTGAATTGCCATTGTCAGCAGATTTGGTGAGTCTTTTAAGAAATTAGGATTTCTTAAAAGGGGGAATTAGTTAGAAAAAAAAAATCAGAGGGTCCTGCCTCTAGGAAAAGACAAACAAAAAAAAAATAGAAGAAATCAATAAATCCCTTAAAGAAAGCCAAGAAAACCAAGAATTCCAAAGTGGCTGTACCAGCTTGCATTCCCACCAGCAGTGGAGGAGAGTTCCCCTAGCTCCACATCCTTTCCAGCACAAGGTGTCCTCATTGTTTTTGATCTTAGCCATTCTGACTGGTGTAAGGTGGTATCTCAGAGTTGTTTTGATTTGCATTTCCCTAATGATTAGGGATGTTGAGCAATTCCTTAAATGTCTTTCAGCTATTTGTGTTTCCTCTGCTGAGAA
>CABHPP010140471.1:22545-36227 GCA_902168425.1 Peromyscus attwateri | reverse complement strand
ACTGAGTATGGTGGCATATATCTGGCATCCTAGAACTTGAGACATGGAGCAGGAATTCACATACTGAGTTTAAAGCCAATCTCAACTACACAAAACCCTGGTTAAAAAAAAAAAAGAGCCTGTGAGATGGCTTGGTGTGTAGAGAGAGGTGCTTGCCTCCGAGCCTGTCAACCTGAGTTCTGTCAGAGCTCCAGAACCCACAGTAGAAGGAGAGAAATGACTCCACAAAGTTGTCCTCTGACTTCTGCATCCACACCATGGCATGTGTATTTGCATATCTCTCTCTCTCTCTCTCTCTCTCTCTCTCTCTCTCTCTCTCTCTCTCCCCATAACAATAACAATAACAGAGTTCTTTAAATTAAATAAAATCATAAAGAAAACAATGAAAAATAAAACAACATATAGCCATTTGCCTGCTTCCTTTTACAAATAAATGCTAACAAACTGACACACACATTTCAAATTCGGTTTCAGACTCTATGGGCTTCTCTGGGTGGGCCTCATGAAAAGCGCTCAGGGGAGGCTAGAAGCTGCCTAAAACTGCAAGCTGACCTCACTGCACCCTCACTTGAGGCTCCAGGGTCAGTATCTCCTTACTGGGACATTCCCTAGCTTCCTGAACTGGCCTCTCTCCACCTCTGCCCCTCCTCAAGCCATAGTAGAGAGCTGTAATTACGATTTCCACACAGATCTTTCCCACTTCATTCTGCTTGCCCCACACCAATCTACCTGGGAAGGGAGGACCCAGTCACCCTTGGGACCCAGCACGAAAGTCACCATGCTGCCTTTCCTGTCTATTCCACCCACTACAAGGCTGGTCTAACCTCTGCCCACTTCAGGCCTCCACCGTGGTGTCCCTCACAGTCCTTCCCCAAGGCCTTGCTTTCCTGTGTCGATCTGCAGACCACCTAGTCCAGCACACTAAGTCCTTTGAGGATGAGATTCCTGTCTTGTTCTTTGCAGGCCCCAGAGCCTGGCACCCATTGCCGCAGGCACACTCAACAAATGCCCTTAAGTCACCTTGAGTCAGGTGTGGTGCCTCACACCTGCAAACCCAGCATTCGGGAAGCTGAGACAGGAGGATCACTGTGAATTCAGATCAGCCTGGGCTACAGAGAAAGCCCTGGACCATAAGCCCTGAACAACTGAATGAAATGAATATATCCTGTTGAATCACCCGATGGTGGAGCACAGGGATTGGGAATCCTGAGACTGTTTCCTAAGGGTCTCCATTAACAAGGATACTCAGGACTACTGGGGACTTCCAAGGTCACAACCGGCAGGAGCGTCCTCACAGCTGAGCAGCCCGGGTCTCCCTAGGCCTCCCCTGGCTCTCCTGCCAGTTGTGCCCGCCAGATCCCCTCTCAGAGGAGCCGGCAGGGAGCACTCAAAGCGCTCCTTACTTAATGGTCAATGGCCCAGACTCACCGCCCCGCTGATCGCTGATCGCATGCAGGCTGCTTGGAGCCCAGCCCCAATTCCCATAAATGGAAAGCGATTTGCTCTCATTCCCAAGATGAATCATTTTTGTTTTAATAGCCTGTCCTTTGCTGGCACCGCCACAGCTGTCTGCTCTGCCTTTTGGCCGTCTATTGGCAGAATGCCCTTCTGGGCCCTGTTAATTACCAAAAAGGGGGGTATAAGGAGGAGGGAACCCCTCAAGGAGAGGGCAATGGTCAGCAGTGGGACAAAGTCAATGCAAATGACTTGACTGTCCTTCCTGGGCCCAGGCAAAAGTCCCAGGCAGGTGGAGAGCCGCTCCGAGCATATTGCCCACTTGGGGAGCCTTTTGGGTTACAAGACAGAGCTAATGGGATGGAAAATCCAACCAACCTGTGCTGGCTAGCTTTATGACAACTCAGCACAGGCAGAATCATTTGGCCTGTGGGAGAGACTGTGGGACATTTTATTGATTAATGATTGATACGCGAGAGCCCAATTCACTGTGGTCAGTGCTATCCCTGGGCTGGTGATCCTGGGTGCTATAAGAAAGCAGGCTGAGCAAGCCATGAAGAGCAAGCCAGCGAGCAGTACCCCTCCATGGCCTCTGCATCAGTTCCTGCTTTGAGTGGCTGGCCTGGATAACGAACAAGCTGTAAGCTGAGATAAACACTTTGGGTCATGGTGTTTTATCACCGTGATAGAAAGCTAAGGACACTACCTGAGCCCCTAGGGAAAACTTCCCAGCATGGAGCTCCTCCAAATTGGACAGTCTGATGGTGTAGAGACCAGTGGATTGAGGCGGGGGTGGGAACAGGATTTTGCATGCTGAAAATGAACAGAGAAGCTTCAGGACCCAGATTTAGTTTTCACATTTGCTATAAAATACACACCATGGAGAGACAATTCAACCAATGCCTATATTCCTTCTGAGGTGACTATTCTGGGACGCCAGGAAGGAAAACAGCCATACATTCTCCCTCTGTATGAGAGGGCTGGTTCTACAGTTGTATGTGTGTAGGAGCAGGGAACATCCTGCTGTTAGCTGAAAGAGTTGCTTCTGGCCCCTACCCATGATGCTGGTTCTGGGACCCAAAGGCTATGTTGCTAATGTCTAGGGCCTGTCTCCGGAGCCAGGATTATAAGAAGCCCAGGAGTGCACTTACCCCTCCACAATGGGAGACTTATTGCTCAGATCATGACCTGGCTGGAAAGGCTGCCCGAAGACAGACTTTGGAAGACACTGACCTTCCTGGACATGCTGTGTGTGTTTTGGGGCTGGGGGGGGGGTCCTAATGCACAGGAATGGCACCGGGCCTCAGGAGACCACCTCTTGCCTAAGGGACCTTGAACTTCAGAAGTTTAACTTGTTCCACAAGCTATAGCCTGGCAGGGAGGAAGAGGGAACCAAGGCCTGTCCCCAGTGAACAGCTGAGCCCTTAAGAGGTTTCCTGTACCCCACCAGGCCATTGCTAAAGATTCTGTGGGGCTGAGGGGAAACATCTGTTTTGGATAACATACAGCCTCCGTGGAAGATGGCAGGCTGTCCCTGTGCCTTCCTCCTCTCTCACTCCCCTCTCTTTGCCTCCCGTGGCCCGCCTCCCCACCACACCTGCTTTGTCCTGTGACTACAGTCTCTTAGAAGCCTAGCCATCCATGACCTTGACAGAAGTTTTCTTACAAGCACCTCTCCTCACCCTCCTTCACTCGGACACGCTGGGGCTTCCTGAGCAGGGTGGGGAGCCCGAGGGGGAGCCAGGACCTCAGGGAAGCTGAATGATAAAGGCCAGGATTCTTCCTCTCCATCCAACCCCACACTGTGGCCAGAGCTGAGTACAAGAGCACAGTGACACAGGTTTCCTAGACAAAGATGTCTCTGCAGAAGAAAGGACCTGAGACTCATCCAGTAGGCATTTTCCGGGGACCTACTATGTGTCGCACACTGTTCCAGGAACAGACACACACGAAACAGGAAAACCCCAGTTCTTTCTGAGCTTCCATTCTACAGCTCTTCGGGATCAGCCTGAGGAACAGTAAGGGGGGTTGGCTGATCCAGGGTGAGCCCCGGAACGCCACTCTCCCATCTACACCCTCCGGAGGGGAGAATGGGCACTGGAGTGATGGCTGCGTAGGAGAGGGTCTGTCAAGCATAAAAGTAAGTGCAGAGGGTGTAGCTCAGTGGTGGAGTGCCCGCCTACCATCCGCAAGGTCCTGGGTTCTATCCTCACAACACCACAATAAGTGTAATGCAATCTGAAAATTAAAAAGCAAACAATGAAAAAGAGAAAAGAAGAAGAAGAGTAAAGGCCACTGGGCTGGTTGGAAAGATGACCAGAGGGAATCCCGTCTCTCATTGCCTCCTCACCCTCTCTGTCTCCTCCTCCTCCAGGCCTGTCCCCACAAGCCTCCAGCTGACTGTTTGCTCCAATACGACTTGGTGTCATGAACCAATGCTGGGACAGCTCCCAGACAGCTCCTGGGAACAAAAACCGATAGGGGAATACCAGCCTTCCTTACAAAGGCCCAGCTGGAGCAGAGATCAAGGAAAAGCTGTGGGAGGCAAGGGGTTAACTGGACCGGGTTAAACTCCATGAGATAATGTATGCAAGCACTCCAGAAACCCTGATGCCTGTCTTTCTCAAGAAATATTAATCTTCTTCCCTTCCTTGTCTCCACTGGACAATTCAAATGCTTTATTAATCATTTATAACACCACCATAGTAATAAGATTCATAAAATTTCAAATTGGAGGAACTCGGCTCTGCCCTTCTGGCTTCAGCTCAGAAAGCCATGTGTCTTGCCCTCTGCTGGGAAAGGGGAGGCATCATCCCTTGGAATTCTCTCACCCCATTAAATTCTGAGCATCCCCCTGCTCTAGATGACTTTGGGAAAGGCAAGAGTCTCAGGTCTTGTCTGCCAGGAACAAGCTGAGATAAGGGATGAGGAAGGTGGCCATGTCTAGCTCTCTCATCGTGGCCTTCCTCTGGCTGAGGTTCCAAAGGCCTCATCTCACAGGCCTCAGACATAATGCCAGGGACCTAACTGTGCCTGTCTTAGATCCTGGTACCTCAGACACAATGCCAGGGACCTCACAGTGCCTGTCTTAGACCCTGGCACTTCAGACATAATGCCAGGGACCTCATTGTGCCTGTCTTAGATCCTGGCACCTCAGATATAATGCCAGGGACCTCACAGTGCCTGTCTTAGACCCTGACACTTCAGACATAATGCCAGGGACCTCATTGTGCCTGTCTTAGACCCTGGCACCTGATTCCAGGCCCTGGTTTTAGCTGGCTCCTCCATCCCTCTTATCTATTCTTCATTTGTCATAATGGAGCTCTCCCCCATGAAGTCAGGCACTCATAGACACACACTGATCTGGATGGAGTCTTTATGTCCGCCAAAAGAAAGGAAGAGAGGAGGGGAGAAGGAGAGGGTTGCTTGTCTGTTTTTTAAGTGGAGTCATGCCAATTGAACAACAGGACACTGTGCTGAGAAATGCAAATGTACTCGCTGTGGGAACATCATAGAGCGTATTTACACAAACCTAAGTATAGGCCAGTCACTCCACTTGGTTGCTGTTAGTAGTATTTTTTGAGACAGGACCTAACTATATAGGACCTCTCCTATATAGTTTGTGTGGCATCCCATAAAGACCGAAAGAAGGCATCTGATCCCCTGGAGTTGCAAGAGGTTGTGAGCCACTTGATAGGATGACTGAGAACCAAACCCAGGTCCTCGCTTGGGAACGTAGCTCAAGTGGAAGAGCACTTGGCTAGGCTCAATTCCCAGTACTTAGGGGGAAAAGTTCTAGAACCAAACCCAAGTCCTCTGCAAGAACAGCACATGCTCTTAACTGCTGAGCAATTTCTCTAGCCCCCTAGTTCAAGTAGTTCAATTAGTTCAAGACTAATCTTGAACTCACTAGGCAGCCTAAACTGGCTTTGAACTGCTACAGTTCTCTGACCTCAGCCTCCTGACTACTGTGATAGAAGATCTCTGCCATGATGCCTCCAAAACACGGCCTCTTTCTATGCTGTCAAGAAATAAAGTACACATGATGCACACCTTTAATCCCAGCACTCAGGAGGCAGAGGCAGGTGGATCTCTGGGAGTTTGAGGCCAGCCTGGTCTACAGAGTGAGATCCAGGACAGCCAGGGTTACACAGAGAAACCCTGTCTCAAAAAAAGAAAGAATTGGCAGCAGTTAACTCTGCAGCTCACACACGATTGAGCCTGTATGATAATGAGTATTGAGAGACGGGTAATGTCTGGGGGGCGTTCACCAACCTAAGACAGAGCGCCTGTGTGGCCTGGACAGGTGTCTCCATGATGGGTAAGGTGACCTGCTGACATCCCACACAACCTAAGTCAGAAGCTCATTTTTTAGTAAAAGGGGGACCTGTAGGGTTCTGGCCCCTGTTTTGGGTAACTGTTGCCTTGCTTGCTGACCTTGACCTTGATATCCTCCCTATGTTAATTCCCTGCTGGGTTCCACCCTCCTGAAGGCTTAAGAGGAGTTCCTTGTCTGTGAATCCTGCATAATAGGCGTTAACAGATTAGATGCAAGATTGTAAAACATCTGTAGCGGAGTTCTCCCATTGTGTGGAAAGCCTGTAATTAAGACCTCTTCCCTCCGTCAATAAACAGCATTTGGCATTAAATAAAAAAATAAAAATAAGTAAAATAAATAAATAAATAAATAAATAAATAAATAAAATTTTAAAAAAAGAAAGAAAGAATGTACATGGTGGCACATCTGTGTAATCCCAACATTCAAGAGGCTAAGGCAGAAAGACTGAGTGTTCAGGGCCAGCCTGAGCTTCAGTGTGAGATTCCCTCTCAACAAACAAACAGAAATAGGGCTGGAGATGTAACTCATTTGGCAGAGTGCCTACGCAGCATGTACAAGGCCCTAGGTTCAAACCCCAACACTATATAAACCAGCTCACACATGTAACCCTAAACTCAGGAGGATCAGAAGTTCAGGGTCATCTTTGACTACAGTATCGAAGCCAGTACGAGCTATGAAAGACTCATCTCCAAACAAACAAACAAATAAACAAAAATATAGGAGAGTGACTATACAAACGGTCAAGGGTCAGATGTTGCTATCAAGTGTTCTGTACCATGTGTACACTGCTGTCCTTGTGTACAGTTGGCAGCTTAGGAGGTTTGCACACACCAGCATCATCACAAACATGAGCATGCGCTGTTTTGTGACCTTTCTAGGCATCAGGACTCTTTCTACTATAGTCTTGTGGAACTTCTCCTATATGCAGCTCCTCATTGTCCAAGCCTTCATCACCTTCTACATGACTGCATGGTGAAGGCATCATCTTTCCTTCACAGAGGCCACCAGGCTCTGCCATCAGGTGAGCCGAATGAAGATGTGAACAGGGATCTTGCCTGCCAATGCTGGCTCTTCCAGGGGCTGAGTCTGTGGTGGAAAGACCAGGGCTCGGGACTTCTCTAAGCACACCCAGATACCTCCCATATCACGCTGGATTCCTGGTGTCCACTCCTTCCCCGCTGACCTTCCCCATTCTCCTCAGCACCAATTTCTCTCCCTTTCTGAACCCCATCCCCTGTAAAACCTCCTATAAAGGCTAACGGTTACTCTCAGGAGCTAAAGACCAAATGGCCGGTTTCACCAACCTTCTTTGCCCTGCTCAATCTGGCCTCTTTCATTTCCTTTGGCTTCTCAGAGTCTCCATCCTTTTCAATGACAGACAGGTCTTCCCACCTGTGATCCAGCCACCCAGTCAGCCTAAGGCCCCTCTGTCACTGCCGGTGCCTTACTTCATGATCTCACTTCTGGTTCTTACAAGAAGTGACCTGTCCTCCTCAGGCTCACACACCACCCCTGAAGACCCTCCCCCAGTCTTCCCTGCCTGCCCCTCAATGCCACTTCCACTTCTCAGTCTGGCGTTTTAGCCCCTTTGGAGTGTTTGGAAACTTGCCTTGGTTAGAGCAGCTGCTCACTCTCACGCACGCACACAGCCCTTGTCTGACCTGTCTCACTCCACAGACAAACTGAATTATTCATTAGTAGGAGTGAGAGCTGCTAAAACCACCAGCCAGGGGCTGCAGAGGCTGTTTCTGTACCTCTGACTGATGCACTGAGCTATTTTTCCAAGTTGCTAAAATTCCATCAAATAGGCGTGGGGGCCAAGCTGACAGCCAGAGATAAAAGCCCTGTGCATTGGAAGCCTGACTTCGCCATTTCCAGGTTTGTGATTTGTGTGTCTGGCCAAAATGCTTGATTTCCCAGGGGTTCCCAAGTCCGATGCATGCATGGGAAAGGAGATTGTTTTCTCCTCTGGTGTCACAGGCGTCTTTGCCCCTGAAGAATAGAAAGGTCCTCATAAAGTGCTTTGCAGGACCTGGAGAAAGAGGCTGGTGTTCTCACCAACAAGCTGGCTGAGGGACATGGCATGCACAACCAGTTCTGAAGGTGGGACACACACAAGTGAAGAAGGAAGGCACCCAGGGAGCAGGTCAGCAGCCCCTGGAGGGTTTCATGCTGGAGACAGCCCACTGCACTTAGGACATTTCTATTCAGGAAGGGTAGACAGGTCCAAGAGAGACACAGCCATGGAACAGTAGCTATAGGTCACCTAAACAAGTACAATGTGGTGACACACCCTTCTGTGGAGAATGCTTAGACAGAAATGGAGCAAAAAATACACGTGAGTGCCTGTCAGACCATCGTTCTTGGTCACTGACTCCCAGCCCTGTCTGGCTTAATAGCCAGGAACCCACAGATATTAGGCTCTGGGCCATTCTTTTCCCCAAGGGAAGAGAGGAAAAGTCCATGACCACATTCAGGCCTCTGGTCTAGGCTTTATGAAGCTGCTGCGTGTTGAGCACCAAGAGCCTCCAAAGAGGCCAGAGTCCTGTCCTACATCATCCAGGTCAAACAAGTCCTCTTCTGAAAGACACACATGAGATAACATGACCACAGTGGCCTGGGATGCTAGGTGTGTGCTTGCCCACTCTCTATAGGCTAATGGTCTCCCCACCCCAGTGTGCTTACAGAGATCTGATGGTCCTATTCTGCCAGGCCCAGACGAGCTAGGGGCAGTAGACAGGAGAGGGATGGGGAGAAAAGAGGGTGGTGCCAACCTGGTGATTTCCGTTTCAGTCACCGAACTTCTGGATGTGGTAGGAGGCCAGAGAAGCGTTGAATGTAAGGAATTCCCTGCCTTATCATAACCTTATTCACAATGCATGGAACAAAAGCAGCAGTTATACGTATTTGTTTTTATTTCATGTGGGAGTGCTTTGCCCACACGGATGTATGTGCACTGTGTATCTGCAGTACCCACAGAGGCCAGACAAGGCTGATGGACCCCCTGCAACTAGAGTTGTAGGGGGGTGTGAACCACCATGTGGGTGCTGGGAATTGAACCCAGGTCCTCTGTAATAACAAGTGCTCTTAACCTCCAAGCCATCTCTCTGGTCACCAAGAGCAACCTTTTAAAATGTATGTTATGTGGGCTGGTGAGATGGCTTGGTGGGTAAAGGCATTTGCTAGCAAACCTGAGGACCTGAGTTCAATCCCCAAGACCCATAGGGTGGAAGGAGAGGATCAACTCCTGTAAGTTGTGCTCTGGCCTCCACATGTGTGTCATGTTGAATGTACACACACACACACACACACATACAGAGACAGAGACAGAGAATCTAAATCAAATATAACTTCCAAATGTTTAAATAAAATGTTTTAAAAGTAAAGAAAAAAGCAATTTCAAAGCTTCCCTGGGCTAAAGTGAACCTTGGACAAGCCTAGGCAACTTAGCAAGACCCGTCCTCAAAATTAAAATATCAAGATGCCTGGCGTGATGATCCATACCTGTAATCCCAGAATTCGATGGGCTGAGACAAGAGAACCATTTGCAAGTTTGAGGTCCATCTGGTCTACAGAGAATTCCAGTCCAGCCATGGCTTCTCCTTTCCTTTCCATTCCGAGACAGAGGTACCACCAGGTTGCCCAGGCTAACCTTGAACTCCTGGAGCTTAATCCACTTCAACCCCCTCCCCCCCAGCAGCTGAGACTGAAAGTGTATACCACCACACCTAATCTAGACACATCAATAACTCCTCCAGAGGAAAATGTTCAGTGGGCTGAGGATGTAGCTCGGTGGCAAAGCGCTCGCCTAGCCTACGTGGGACCTTGAAGAAAAAAAAAAAAAAAAAAAGAACAATTTCTAAGGGAAACCTTAGCTTGTTCTTAGTGCCCAATCCTTCAAAAGGGTGTTTGCTTGGGAATAACCAACAATAAAAATGCAAACAAAGCAAAACCCAGCAGAGTGGGCAGGCCGTCTTCACCACTTCTCTCCCCAAAGCCCAAAACCCTACCACCCCACCCCACCACCACCACCCCACCCCACCCCCATGCCTGGAGGCTCAGCCTGTGGGGTGAGTGGGGGTCAATGATAGGAACGGAGCCGAGAACACCGAGGGAGCCTTGAAGAATGCCGCAAGGACAGCGCCCAGAGCCATGCCAGATGTGTTCCTCCTTACGCTTGCAGATCTTAGGATGGTTTATCTGAATTAAGAAAAGAACACCCTCCCTTGGCCGGGCTTGAGGAAGGAAAGATAGCAGGACAGAGCCTGCTTGGTCCTGGGGCCTTGGGAACCCAGACTGGCCTGTTACTCCAATCCTTTGTCGGCCTCCCAAATCCTGAGATTACAGGATTGTGTCACCACGCCTCAATCTCTACCCTCCCAAATACACGTTTTTATTGTTGGGTGTTTCAGTTGGGTTGGGTTTTTTGAATCAAGGTCTCACTCTGTAGCCCAGGCTCACTGTGTAGCTGGATGTTGGCCACAAACTCATGATCTTCTTGCCTCCACCTCCCAAATGCTGGAATTACCGGCATGTACCCCTACTCTCAGCTTGGGAATCCCTCCTTGAGAGCGTCTCACGCTCACTCTCGCAGCTCCAGACTCGGTGGACCACTCAAGTCTTTCTTGAGGCTGGGGTAGGGTCCCATGACCTCTCAAGTCACCAGAGAAAACTGTCATGAACGGTGCAGCCATACAAGGAGGTATTGAAAACAGTTCAACGGTCTCTAAGCCTTTCTTAGCTTACAGACAAGTCTGCTGGAGCCGATGCTCATCCAGATGCTCCCTGCACCCTGGGCAGTTAACAACAGCTCCAGATCCTAAGGGTGGGTGCTCACCGCCCTAGGACACCTGCCGCTCCTCTCAGCCTTGGGCCCCGCCCAACTCCCTCACATCAGGACCGCCTACTAGGCTCCCCCTCCTGCGCAGCCTCTCTGGTTCTCTGCACGGATGGCTGAACAGACAATCAATATTTATCTGACTCTGCCAGGCTTGGCTCCCAGGAGGTCCAGCACGTCCCTGGCGTGGGCGGGCTTTAATGCAGACACAAAGCTAGGGAAGAGACCAGCCAGGCCTCGGTTCCTTGCTTTCTGGGCTAGGCTGAGGTCCGCAAAAGTCAGGTGGCCACAGTCTGACAGTCTAGTGACTAGTCCTTCACAACTGCCAGGGCTTATCTGTGCCTTTATCTCACTGTGGCACCTGCTCTTGTCCCTGCCCAGGGTTAATGGCTCCTATTCACTCTGATGTTGACCAGACAAATGCCTGAGTAAAGCAGGGAAGAATATGGAGCAGATGATTCGGCACCAGGGGCACAGCAGGATACAGCTGCCTGGCCAGAGGGGGTTTGGGGGAAAGTTCATCTGCTCCCTGGCTCCTGTCTCTCTGCCAGCTCCCCTCCTGTTTACCTCATCAGGTGTCACCCTCTTGAACCTATCCTCTATTCTGCATGTTCTACAGGGGTCACCCACACCTCTGCATGGCTCCCTGGTTCTCCAGGTTAGCTCCTTCCTCCTCCGGAAGTCTCCCCTGGCTCAGCCTCCCCAGCCCTGACCACTTTCCAGTTTTCTCTGTTCCCACACAAGCAGCTGGCACAATGGTAATTTCCTCTCGTGAAGAATCAGGCCTCATGTGCGGTGAATCATCTCCCCCCCCTCCCGCACACGCCCGCACATCTGGAGAGCAGGGACTGTGGCTAATCCACCCTGGGCATCCCTCAGAGCCATTTCCCAAGTGGTTCGGTTGACTGAATGACCTCTGCCCTCCACGTAAGCCAGAGAAATTCTCAAGGATAAGATGGAGTCACCTATGTCTTATCTCTTGTTGGACTCTCCCAGTAGAATCCATAAAAGGACACCCATTCCTTTTTTTTTTTTTAACCTGAGGATCGAACCCAGGGCCTTATGCTTGCTAGGCAAGTGCTCTACCACTGAGCTAAATCCCCAGCCCTAGGACACCCATTCCTAATTGTTCAGTGAATGGAAAAAAAACTCAGAAACATCATTGTAGCTGCCCACTGAGCTTTCCTTCCCTGCCCATGCTCAGCAGCCTACTCCTGAGCCCCTTACACAGCTGAAGCAGCCAGCACCTGTCCTAATCAGATCAGATTCCTTTGAAAGCCCAGACTGGTCTTACCATGGTTGGAGAGTTTGTCTACTGACCCCTTTATCAGTCTCTACGATATTTGTATCAAAGCCATCCCAAGGTTTGGAGAATGTGACTCGGGGGGTAGAGTCCTTGCCTAACCCCATGAGGCTCTATTTGATACCTAGTACTGAGAAAATATATTAAGATTCTAAGATTAAAAAAGCAAGCTTCGCACAGCTATCCCTGGACTTTTATGTACTTGGTCTTTATGGGTGGGTATCCATTCAGCAGGGCAGGAAATTGAGACTCACCAGCATAAAGTAATAGATGTGGCGTCCCTGTTTCGGCCATGTTCTTCTGACTCAGGTCTCCACATAGCCCCGCCACTGCTCAGCCCATGTGCTCTGATGTGGCCCTTACAAACCCCATCCTCCAGCAGCAGTGCCCTGGTCCTTGGGGACAATGGGACGCTGCTGGAAGAAAAGAGGCTGAGAAAGCCTAGAATTCTACTCAGAGATGGACGCACCTTGGGGTTTCCTGGGGACGGGGGCATTCACAGGTCAGGGCTGCTTGGCACTAAACCAGGGCTCCCTACCTGGTGAGTTCCACATCTCCTCACCCATGCAACGCAGACAACAGTGGATCTTAGCAGCAGGGGTGTGCTCACAACGCTCCTGAGACCCAGGAAGTCGTAGAGCAGCCTTTCTCACGGCCAGCTCCTTTCAGAGCTCACAGTAATCTACAAAACCCTGTGTCAACCTCTTTTTAGCAAAAGACCCACAAGGAAGGGGAACTCCTGATGACAGACGGCAAAGGAACTCAAAGGGTTAAACAATGTACCTTGACACTTGAGGCAAACAGTGATGGTGTACTCTATCCCTTTTTGTTTTGTTTTTTATTTTGAGACAGTCTTTCTGAGGTTCCAGGTTGGCCTTGAACTTACTCAGTGACCCAGGCTGGCCTTGAACTTACCCTGCTGCTGCCTCCCAAGTACCACAAGTTGGTGTCCAAAAGCCTAGTGGCCCTTTTGAGAAGCAGAAGATACATCATGCAAGATAGTAACATTATGGAAATGCTCCTTCTTCCCCCCTCCACACAGATGGTAGGATATTATACATATTGCTATGTGCTTGCACTTATTTTTACTAAACAATATGTTCTAGGGATTAGTCTGTCTTCAGACACAAAGGGCTCTCATCTCTCTTGATAACCGGCAGATACCCCATTGTCTATAAATCCATGGAACCAGTCCCCTTCGAAGGTTGTTTGGGGTTTTGCTGTTGTTTCGTGTTTTTGATCCCATGCTGGCCTCAAATGTGATCCCCCTGCCCCAAGAGTGCTGCAATTATAGGCACATGCCACGAGGCCGGCCTCCAGTCTCTCCTTCCTTTTGGAGGGTAAAGGGTGCTGGAGACAGGACCCAGGACCTCGCTGATGCGTGCTGGTCATGCATGGTACCACCCAGCTCCCCAGATGTGGAAGGTCACCCTCAGGTAGAATCCCAGATGGGAGATCGCTGCTGGAATTTAACTCCATGGGAAGCGGCATGGGACAGTGAGAGGGTAGACGAAGGCTTTTACCCTGGAGCTGTCGCTTCCCTCTGCCACCCCTGGTGAACGACACACTTGTTCTTTCCTCATTGGTTTCTCGGTTGGTGGAAGAGTGTGCCCCTTGTGGGGTAGTTGCAAGGGTTGAGTAGAGAAGTTTTACCTGTGCAGTGCCTGGCACAAAACCCTCAGGGAAGGCTACCTAACAAAGGGGCAGGATTCCTAAGCAGGAGCTTTGCCCCAGCCCCAGCCCCAGCC
>CABHPP010140471.1:3736-16029 GCA_902168425.1 Peromyscus attwateri | reverse complement strand
ACCCACTTACCCATCCATCCACCCACCCACCCATCCATCCACCCACCCACCCATCCATCTATCCATCCACCCACCCATCCACCCATCCATCCATCCACCCATCCACCCATCCACCCATCCACCCACCCATCCACCCACTCACCTACCTGTCCATCCTTCCATTTACTTATGCATCAGTCTTCCACTCACCTGCTCATCTATTCTACCCTCTACTTAACTCACCCACCATCCATTCATCATCCATCCTTCCACCCACCCATCTATCCATACAATTTAATTTACTGGGCATCTCAGAGGCAACTGAAAAATGTCAGTCTTATTCTTTTTCTCTTGTCTCTTTGTCTTCCCAAGGTCCACAAGTGAGAAGTGGGGAGTTCTGTCCCAGAGGCTCCTCCTGTGCATTCCCCCTCTAGTAATAAATGTGAAAACTTCCCAGGCAGATAAAACAACTTTCCCCACAACCCTATCTGCTGTGGATAACTGTGACTCCCTAAAAACATTCATGAAGTTTAACCTGAAGCCCTCCACGCCTGCCATGCTGCATCACCCTCCTTGGAGCCCTCTGCCTCTCCCTTTTGTTGCTCTGGCTTTCCTTTGCTTCCTTTGCCACAGCCTCCTGAAAAGAGTGTGGGCTTAGAGTCAGCCTTGTCCTAAGCCAGGAATGCTATTTCACTCCTGTATGGCCGTGAGTTCAAAACTAGTCTGTCCTATAGAGTGAGACCTTGTCTCCAAAAAGAAAGAAAGGGAAGGAGAATAAAAGGAGGAATCCCTCATCTGGAATTCTAGTTCTATTACTCATGGTTGAATGACCACAGCCTCAAATAATTGGGCCTCAATTTCCCCAACTGCAAAATGGGAGTAATAATAATAATAATAATAATAATAATAATAATAATAATAATACATTGCTATGAGGACCAAATGGGATAATGGATGGGAAGCAGTTTTGTAAACTGTGAGCTGCCCCACTCCTGGAAGCTTATCATTACACCCCTCATTTCTCTGACACCAAAGACAGAAGAGCTTCAGAGAGCTGTCAGAGCTGGAACTGAGGCTTTCCATCTGAACCCCGCCCTCTGGCCTTCCAGGCAACCGTGGGAAAGAAGCCCTGGAGCCCTGGAGCCTCAGTTTCCCCATCAGGAAAGGAGGAGTCACCCAGTCTGCCGTGCCAGCACAGGATGGCTCATCTCTATTCCAGAGCCATTTCATAGCTTACCACAGCCATTTACTATTTATTGAGCACACTCAATGTGGCGGCCAGAGCCTGGTCCCCAGCGGGAGAAGGCAGCCTAGTCCAGCCCTGCTGAAAGAGTTCAGAAGTCCCCATCCCCATCCCTGCTGCCAGCTTTCCCATCCATACTGCCCCTGAGGGAGTGACCTATGTATAGTGGCAATTGGTGTCACCCCTGGCACAGTCCATACACCCTGGCAGAGCCCTCAATGACAGCGTAAGGAAGGACATTCTGGGCAAAGGCTGTCTTGTCACTGTCTTCCTGCTTCTTCTCTCTTCCTGTTCCAGACTCCAGTGGACACTGTGGTCCCCTTCACTGGTCCTCACAGCTTTGGACTCCCTTCTCAGCCATCCGTTCCACTCTCTGATGTCAGCAGTCCCCCTACAGCAAGGCTCTAGTCCCTCAGCTTCCTGCTAAGACACTTCCAAGGATTCTCTGTCACCTATAGGATAAAGTGTCATTGAAACTTCAGAATCAAATTGGCCAAGAGCAAGTTCCAGATTTGCCCTTGATGGGCAGGCCACTTTGGCCTTGCTGAGTACCTGTGTCTCCATGGCAACGAGGTCAAGAGTACTGATAGAGTACTGCAATTAAATTGAAGCTAGAGGTAAGGTGCTGTGCCTGGCTTGGAGAATCTGTGCAGTATTTCTCACCTCTTCCTCTTTCACATGCCTCTTTACTCAGTCCCACATCCCTCTGCAGTCTCCTCTCACAAGGGGCACAAGGTGGAGGATAATTGCACATCCACCAAGGGAATTCTGGGAGACTGGTGCTGGTCACTTCATGCCTCACATAGACAAGGCACCAAGGGGGCTGAGGAAAGATAAAAGGAAGGGCTTTGAGACCGAGGATTGCCACGTCAGGCTTAAAGTCTCAGAGGAAAAAGAAGGTGAAGTTGGCCTCCGAACCGAGTGTGGGAACCCTGAGAAGGTGGGGAACTCACCCTGCAGTGAGCACGCTGGTTCCTGATGCTTAAGACATAGATGACACAGAGCAGAGCCTTAGGGAGGCTTCTGCTTTGTCTCTGGGGAACCCACACTCTTTCAAAGACAGTGTGCAACCCAGGAGCCATGTTTCCCACACAGTCCAGGGGACTCTCGGCGGAATAGGGAATAGGGCAGTGGGTGGCCAGAGAAGCAGCCGCTACAGGGACGCCGAGAACAACAACATGATGACTTCATTTGCCGAGTTATCAAAACCCACAATGTCTGCAAACCACAGCATCTGCCAAGAAAGAATGAGTCACCAGGAGGCACAGGAAGGAGGGACTGGCTGAGGTGGTGGGTGGGCTGGGGTGGGCAGAATGGCAGAGGAGGAAAGCAAGTATTTGACAACATGCTGGTTCAAATCCTGACAGAGCTTTGGGGCCTGAGTTCTCAATCTCAGCTTTCCTTCCTTAACAAATGGGGAATAACAAGAGTGTTTCTCTCTCTCTCTCTCTCTCTCTCTCTCTCTCTCTCTCTCTCTCTCTCACACACACACACACACACACACACACACACACACACACACATATATACATATACACATATAAATATATATGTGTATATGTATATATATATATATATATATACATATACACATACATATTTAATTTGAGACAGGATCTTACCACTAGTCAAGATAGACCTCCAATTCACAGTCCTCTCACCTCACCCTCCCAGGTATTGTGATGGAAGATTTAACCTCTCTATGGCCAGCCAGAGATCAGCCTGATCCACTTTTGTTTCTTGGTCTTGACTGCTACATAAGCCAGACATGGTAGCCTATGCCTTTAGTTCCAACACTCAGGAGGAGGCAGAGGCTGGTGGATCTCTATGAGTTCAAGACCAGCCTGGTCTACATACCCTGTCTCAAAAAGAGAGAGGGCTGGCGTGACAATCAGAACACTGACAGAAACATCCCCAGGGCACTTGAATAACTTGTGAATTCAAGAAAAAGGAATAATAGCTAGCCAATAAAATCTCCTTTCTCCTGGGTGTTCAAAAGAGGTGGAACCTACTTGGAAAATTCTAGTTTTCAAAAATCAGAGAGAGCCTCTGATCACTTGGGTTAAGGCGCTTGCGATCACTGGGCATGGGGTCACACTTCTGCAATCATAGGACTCTGGAGGTTGAGGCAGGAGGGTAGTGAGTTCAAGGCCAGCCTGGGCTACATAATGAGGCCCTGACACAAACAGCAGTGATGAAAGCCAAGGTGATTTTGGTGTCCAACCAGAAGACAGTTTGCCTCTGGTGTTGTAGAAGAAGGTAAGAGGAACCTCCCTGGCCACAAACTGAGCGGAGAGAATAGGAATCCAGGAGATGGAACTGGAAATGCGGCTGTGGAATCACAGGTGCTGGGAATTACAGACCTCTCAGGGGCTGAGCTTCTCCATCAAGAGGCTAGACCCAGTGATAAAAGTACTTTGGGATCTTTAGTCAGGAAACTTGGGATAAGTGTAAGAGAAGACAGGAGGTGATAGGAACGGAGGAGAGTCAGAGGCCCGGGAGTCATGAACGTCAAGACTACAGTCTTCAGAAAAGAACGAAAGGGCTTCAGAGTTTAAAAAAAAAACCAAAACCAAAAACAAAAAAACCCCAAGAAACAAAAACAGACTGGAAACTGAGTAGTAGCACATACAAGCTGAATGAACTTGGCTAAACGGCTGGACCTTTTAAGATTCCTGCTACAATTCTGGTGTTTAGTCTCTTCATCTATAAAACAAGGATACTGGTACCCTCAATATGGGCTTCAAATACAAGGACATACCAAGACCTGTAGTATAGCTCTAGAAACTTTGGCCAGTGCTGGGGTGCACTTAAGATTCTCTATTTCAACATTTTTCTTGCTACAGACAGATTCAAAAACAGATGGGAAAAGAGGGTCTGTTCCTAGAAAGAACCATACACACTTTTCACTTCTTTGAGAGCCATTCATGGCTCTGCCCAGGTCAAGTAGGTGGCATGATGCTCCTTCTTAAAGACCTCTGCCTTGGGAACTGTTGGGGTGCTCTTTCTTATAACTAGCCCCCCACTTCCAGTGCCAGCAGCCTTTACATTCATTCCACATTGTCTCATTCTTTCATTCTTACTGCCCTAATTCCCGAGCTCTTGTTCTGTAATGCACCATACCAGCCACTGAAAGGACAGAAGAGCCTGAGATATATTCGCCTTCAAGGAAACTGAGGCCCAGTGGAACCAAGCTAATAAACAGACGCGCATCACAGTGAACACTGAGTACCTTCACAGAGGGAAGTCTGGAACACTCTGGAATCCCTGAGGATCCCATGCAAGAGGACTTAAGGAAAGCTTCACAGAGGAGCCGAGTCTTACGGAACTCCCAACCAAGCAGATCTGTATTGTAGTTAATTCACTGCTGTTCCTCAGCCCTATTTCACGAGAAGCTCATTGGAGATCATGTGGTGCTCTGCACCTGGTAGCAATGAGCAGAAGTTACAGTCCAATACCTACGACCACTTGGAGTAATTCTGTCCTCTGATCCTAAAGCCAGTGATCCAGGAAGGATGGACCACTGGAAGCCTCTACGTTCAATGTAAAATATGGGAATAGAAGTCTATACCTCACAGAGCAAGGTCGAGTTGTAGTCTGTGGGAAAAGTATGGCCGGCCACACAGAGCTATTAAAAATCGTGTTTTCCAGATCCACAATCAGGAACTGTTCAGTAATGTCAAGGATGCTGCCTGGAGAGTGAAGGGAAAGAAATAGAGGGCAGCTAGAGGTCTTTTCTTCCCAGAGGAGCCTGCAGGTTCAGAATCTGGGCCTGTGCTTATAACCAGTCCCAACGATGCTGGCTCAAGGCACTGCCCTTGGCTTTCCCTCAAGCTAATTAGTCAAGTCTCACACTACCAGAAGAGGTAGCCCAGGACATCCCTCCTCCCTTTCTGTGGTGCCACAGGTGGGGGAACCCAGCCAGAGAGGCCCAGGGGAGCTGACCACTTTGTCAAAGGATACTCAGCAAACCAGGAACAGAATCCTGTAGCCATCTACATTCCTCAGGTAAACCACATTCCTCCATAGGCTCAAATAAAATTAGCATCTTCTTTCTACAACCTTCTCCCTGTTCCCAACCACCAAACCCAGAACAAAGCAAGGAGGCCGGTGATGATACCTGGTAGGTGCAAGCCACCAGAGCAATCAGTCCTTGCCTCTGTGGCTTTGGGGCACTCTCTCACTGCCACATGTACCTCTAAGAGATGAAGATGTCTCTGAGGTAGACCCTAGGCCACTGATGGAAGTCTAGAGGAGGGGGAAAGCCTACAGAAGTGTTATGAATGTCCTCTTGTTGTTTCTGGCAGGTTCTTGGACGAATCTGCAATGAAAAACACAAAGTGAGTCAGATGTGCCCAGTGTTTGGACATTGTGACACAGTGTCATCTGCGAAGTTCATGCTGCAGAGCCACACACTTGAGTTAGGAGAGAGAGGGAGAGAGAGATTTCATAATGTTTTAAGTAAGTTTAGAATCTTGGATTGGGATGCATTCACGCCTATCCTTTATGACATGCTCTGTGGGTAGCCTGTGGCTGAAGGTTGGGCATACCTGGTAGACCCTCTAAAGAATTTGCCTCCCTCAGGCTGGGCCTGATGGCACATGTCTGGAATTGTAGTGCTTAGGAGGAGGCAGCAGGAAGATCTGGAGGTTAAGGTCATCCTCAACAACATAGAGAGTTGGAAGTCAGTTTGGGCTACATGAGATCGTCTCTTAAAACAAAGTGGGAATTGTTCTCTCTCTGCAAGGAGTCTTCAGTTTGTGAGCCACATGTAGTTAATTCTGGTTGGAGTCAGGGGTAGGGACCGAGTAATTTCCCACAAGCTCAGGATACCTCCATCCCTCAAAGGTTAGCAGATACCCAGAGGAGCTGAGGGCAGAGATGAGCAGGCAGCAGGCAGGAAGTGATAAGCTTGAGTTTTTTTGTTTTAAGTATTTCTGTTCATGTGAGAAACTACGGTCTGAATGTCTGTTTTTCTCCCAAACCTACACCTAATCTCTAGTGTAATAGGTACTGGAGCCCAGGAGGTAACTGGTGCCCTGATTAAAGACAGAGCCTGGGATGAGATTGGCGCTTAGTGGGAGCAGGGCCTGGCATGTATCTGGCCCTGGGTTCAATCCCCACCACTGAGGGCACTCGTGTGATGACAGCAAGCAGGAACCATCTCAGAAGTCAGAGTGGGTGCTCACCACACACTGAGTCTGTAAACACAATGACTTCCCAGCGTCTAGAACTCCAAGGATTAAATTTCTGTCTAGAAATTATCCATGCTAGCTGGGCAGGTAGCGCCCACCTATAATACTAGCACTCAGGAGGCTGAGTCAGGAAGATTAGGAACTGGAGGGCACCTAGGCTTCAGAGCAAAACCATGTCTCAACAAAAGCCAAAACCAACTATATAAATAAACACCACAGGGTGGGTCACAACCATCCTTAACTCTTAACTCTGATTTGAGGGGATCCCACAACCTCTTCTGACTTTCTGGGACTCTAGGCATGCATATTGTGCACAGATATACATGCAACTAAAACACTCACACACAAAAAAATAAAATAAATATGTATAAAACAAACAAACAAATAAACGAAACACACAAAGCAAAACAGGAGCCTGTCCAGAAGTTTGTGGGCCAGCCAGACTGCATACTCAACAGCCAAAGAACAAGGAGGCCCTATCTCAATTAAGCTGGAAGGTGGTGTGGGGGCAGAGCACCAGAGGCACTCCTCAGACCTCTACTTGTGTGCTGTGGCACAAGAGTGTCCATACTCACACATGAATACATGCACACACACATGTACATGCATGTCATACATACAAAGATGGAAATGAGGGAGGGAGGGAAGAAGGAAGAAACCCTTTGCAAACTACAAAGAACACAGATGTGTTTTAAAGCCTCTGGGTCAGAGTGTGATGGAGGACAGGTAGCAAATGCTTCCTGTCTAGCATGGGAGCAGGAAGGAAGCTTCCACTGGGCTTCCTTTGATCTTCATTTGAGACTTAATGAGCACGTAGGGCATTGCTGACACTAATTAGGATTAAAAATTAAATGCAAACTCATCACATGTTCCCTCCCCTACGCATCACTTCCTTAGCTCTACTGATCACAGCCATTAAACAAAAACTATTTTTAAATGGCACTAATTTGCTGCAGTCTAAAACAAATGAGAGACAAATATTTTGTTAGAAAAACAAATCATGAACCAAACTAGAGTTTAGAGGAGGAGAGAGCCAACAAAACAAAAACGGAGTTAATGAGTTCAAAGTGAAATTAAAACCGAACCACTGGAGCTTCCAGAACAATTGAATCAGAATGAAATTCTAACAGCAATATTTCCCAAGAAAATCAAACAAATCTGCATATCATCCAAGGCCTTGACTCAGAAAGATACTCCTGCCCCTTACCTCTTAGGTCTTCCAAGCCGGGCATGGTGACACATCCCTATAAAACCAGCTTGGGAGGTGAAGACAGGGGTATTACAAGTTAGAAGGCAGACTAGGGTGCATCGCAAGATCCTGTCTGAAACTTGCAAAATAGATAAAGCTATCAATAAAAAGGAACTAAAGTCTGTCTTTATTTCACAGACGCACCAAATGTCTTAGATGTGCTACCACTGGCATCAGAGAAAGAAAAGGACAATTCCTTCCCTTCCAGAACACATGGCCCAGCTCAGGATTCTCCTGTGAAACCTACTCCCAACCCCCTACCCCCACCCTGACCAGCTCTATCCCCTTCCGGTATTTATCTATCAGGACACTGATCCCAGTAAAATGGGACTTAGCACACCCACTTCAACACTACCATAATCAGAGCATGAAACCAGCAATGTAACCAAAAGGAGAAAAGCCAGCAAACACAACTGATCCCCGGAGGGCTTCCAGATGACTCTGTCTAGGTCAGAGTTTCTCAACCTGTGAGTCAAAACCTGTTGAGGGGTCACCTAAGACCATCGGAAAACACAGGTATTCATATTACTGTTCATAACAGTAGCAAAATCACATTTATAAAGTAGTAAGGAAAATAATTATATGGTTGGGGGTCACCACGGTTTGAGGAACTGTATTAAAGGGTCGCAGCATTAGGAAGGTTGAGAACCACTGCTCTAGGTGGTTCTCTTAGACCAGCTCCTTAAGCCAGCAGAGGAAATGTCCTTTGCTTGAATTCCACATCCCACCCCTGTTGAGACACACTTGCTTTCTAACGATCTCGGTAGAGGCTGCCCCCTCCAATTCTCTCCACAGGAATCCCAGGAAGTGGGAAAATGAAATTGTTGCTTGTGGTGGAGTATAGATGGCCACCCACACACGCTAAAGGGCAAGCTGGAAGCCAGGCCCCCTGTGGAGGACCCAGCAAGACGCCAGTGGGGAAGCCGCCTATCTGGAAGCTGCATTTGCTGGGCTGCCGCCGCCACTCTTCCCTCATTTCTCATATGAACACGACCAGAACTGCCCATCCTTATAGTCTTTGCCCATAAGCAGAAGCCACTGTTGTCTTCCATGAGTACAGTCTTCCCTACTTGGGTCCTGAAGCCATCTTCACGTGGACTTGTTTTGTTGATGGATGAAGATGGCTTGGAGGGTGCACTCTGGCTATCTGAGTTCCCATCTAGTTGTGCAGCCTTTCCTTGACTCCTGCCATCTTGGCTCAGGCCAAGCTCTCTGGTCTTATGCGTGGTGTGTGCGCCCAGCGTCTTCTGGGCTTCTAGCTGATGCTCACTGGTGTCCCCTGCCTTTTGGACCTGGCTGAGGCTAAGTTAGCATCTCGAGCAGTCTTCCAGTCCTGGTTTCCTCCTCATCAAATCCCTTTGCTCTGACGATGTATGGAAAGAGCAGACACAGGACATAGGTTAGTGACACTTGGTTAAACACTGTCCTGTCTCCAGCCAGCACCGGGTTCATTCTACAGGACGGTAGAAAGAAAGGCAAAGCGTTAGGCTGGGTATCCTGGTGAACTGGTGAACACCTGGAATCCCATCACCCAAGAAGCCGGAGCGGGAAGATTGCTGCTGTTCATTCCAGGCCAGCCAGGGCCTCGCAGTGGGAGCAAAAATAAAAGCAAGAATTTCCAAGGTGAGCAGGAGGAGCAGGCAGGTCTAAGGAAGCTCCCTGGGAATTTCCCGTCTCCTCTCTACTTCTCCTGCATAAAGCTTTCCCAGAGCTTTTCAACTGGGGCCAAGCTTTAGACTTCACCAAAAACTTCATCCTGATTTTACCTGTAGTGTCTCTGCAACTAGATCAGAGGCTGGCTGAAAGATTCTGATTGGCTTTATTTTCAATTCCAGAATCGGGCAACGTTTCATTCCGTAAAGTGAAATAAATGTTCCACCCATCTATCCCGAGGAGGTGAGTTTTATAGGCAGAGAAAGGCTGACAAAAGTCAAAACAAAGAGAAAGAAATTTTCCAAGTTACCTTGCTTGCCAGTCAGCAAACAGATACGGAACAACAGAAAAATAACTCATTAACTTGTTCGCAGAAGGATTTGTGCTGGCTAGTCTTACTTCAACTCGATACAAGCTAGAGTCATCTTAAAGGAGGGAGCCTCAATCGAGAAAATGCCTCCATAAGATCTGCCTATAGGGCATTTTATTAATTAGTGATGGATGGGGGAGGGCCCACCTAGCCCATTGTGGGTGGGGCCACCCCTGGGCTGTTAGTCCTGGGCTCTTTAAGAAAGCATGCTGAGCAAGCTCCTGTCCTGACTTCCTTCAGTGATGGACTAGGGGCGTGGAAGGGTAAGTTAAATAAACCCTTTCCTCCCCAACATGTTTTTGGTCATGGTGTTTCATCACAGCAATAGTAACTCTAGCTAGGACAAGATTAAAGCACTTAAAATTACTTAATTACCATAGCATTGGCATTGCCTCTCTCTATATTTTTGAGGGAAGGTCTCATGTAGCCAGGCTGGCCTTGAATTTAGTGTATAGCAAAGGATGATCTTGAACTCCTGATTCTCCTGCCCCCACCCCTAATACCTGGTGTATGTACAGCACACCCAGCCTCTCCCTTGATTTCTTTAGAGGGTCTGGCAATGATTGAGTTGTTGGCAACTCAGAACTTTAGCGTGGGTGACTCCATTTTGATTTTCGATCTGGTCTGTTAAGGCCCAATGAGGGAACTCAGTCCAAAACAGTTTTATTTAACATATGTAACTTTGCTCTATGAAAATTCCCAGCAGTTAACACTGTGCCCTGTGGGTGCCCCATTCACCCTACACCCTGCCATCATAGTCTGTAGGTCAGACAGAGACACACTGATGCTGCTCGGAGCCTGTTGTACACTAGACACAAACCGTCTCCTCAACCTTCACTCTGTTCTTTCTACTTTAGAACCTGTGTTCCTTGTCACCTTCACTGTCCTGCCTCACCCTAGTCCTACCTCAAACAGCCTAAAGCTTTCCTGTATACTTCTAAAGTCTCCATCCCTGCCCCCACCCAGTATTTCCATCAAAAGCAAATTAATCCTTGGAATTTCCATGCAAGTGTTCTCATGGTCCACCCAACACATAATACACACCCAGTAAATGTATTTAAAAAAAAAACAACCATAGCCTCCTCTACTGTAACTGTTCATGCTATAAACACATCTCCCCTCCCTCTGTCGTCTCTGGGTCCAGTAGATGCTGAAACAGTATGCATTCACTGTGTGTATGCTCCATTGGGCTGGAGGTATTCAATAATACTCACTGAAGAAATAAATGTGGTGAATGGGTGTATCAAAATGGAGGAGCCGCCTCAAAGGGTTTCTAGATTGTGTTTCTATATTAGTACAAATGACTAAACATCTCAGTTTCACATAACTGTGTTTGGACAGTAAGCCGTGGAACTTATCTGTAGGAAAGGAAGGGTGTGATAGTGCGGGAGATACCACTGACTCAGTAGCCTCGGATCTCCTTTTGTGTATGTTGTTGGGTTTTATTTTGTTTATTTTTGAGATGAGGTTTCCATGGTTCTGGCTGACTTTGAATTAATCATGTAGTCTAGGCTAGCCTTGAACTCATGATCCTCCTGCCCCTGATTTTGCCTTGTTTTTGTTTTTTGTGGGTTTTTTGTTTGTTTGTTTGTTTGTTTGAGACAGGGTTTCTCTGTGTGGCCCTGGCTGTCCTGGAACTCCATAGACCAGGCTGGCCTGGATCCCCGAGATCCACCTGCCTCTGCCTCCCACCCCCTCACCCCTCCCACCCCCAGGTGCTGGGATCAAAGGCCTGCTCCACTACCACCCAGCTCTGATTTCTGAGGGCCATGGGGAGGTCAGCACTCACTCTTCAGCTTTCTTCTTTGCCTCTCTTCCTATTGGTGGGCTTCTTCCACGTGACAGGGAGCAAGGCCTCCTGACACTCCCAGAGTCTGGTGACAGGCCATGTTCACTGATGAATTGAGCCTTGTTCTCTCTTTCTTTTGATCTTACTTTCAAACATCTCAGGGAAGAAAGCCAGCAAAATGGTTCAGTGGGTAAGGGCTCTTGTTGCCAAGCCTGACACCTGAATTCATTTCGAGTCCCACACGATGGCGGGAGAAAGCAGAGTCTTATAAGTTGTCCTCTGACCTCCACACATGCACTGGGGCACACATGTGCCCACGCACATACACATAAATAAATGTAATTATAAAAGTCTCGGGGAAGAATGTGATTGGCTAATCCTGGCTCATGAGGGCCACTAATGAAATGACAGTTCTCATGTTAACATTGAAAAGAAAGAACATCTTGAAGCAGCCTTGGTGCTGGAGAGATGACTCAGTGGTTAAGAGGACTTACTGTGCAACCCTGACCCCCCAGTTCCCACCCCAGCACCCATGTAACAAGTCAGATGTAGTCTAGGATTGCCCTGTAACCCCAGTGCTGGGGTAATGGAGACAGGCTCCATAAGGCTTGCCAGCTACCAGCCTGGCCAAAAGATGTGAGTGCTAGGTCTAGGGAGGGACCTGCCTTGGAGGAGTTAGGCAGAGAATGAGGAAGATAACAGACACCCTCCTTCGACCTCTGTGTGTATACATCGGTATGCACCCCTGCATACCTGTGCACATCCAATTCTCTCTCTCTCTCTCTCTCTCTCTCTCTCTCTCTCTCTCTCTCTCT